>ML778836.1:1377926-1389219 GCA_009831015.1 Picea engelmannii
GGCAACAAGATACCTTGAAGTATAAAGCATGCATTTTTTTAATTTAGAATTTTAATTTGAAACCATGGGTGTTGGAGGAGTTACATTCATCTCCTACCACAAATAACTCTATCATTCACAACACCTATGAACATGTTAAGCACTTTTTCTTTTGGGAAGACATGAAAAAAGACATCAAGGCTTTTGTAGCCTCATGTGACACTTGTTAATGGAACAAAGGGGAGATAGATAATACTCTTGGGGAATTTTAATCACTTTTGATCCCAACCACTATCTGGACTAACAACCAAATGGATTTTATAGTAATCCTTTCAACAACAAACAACATCAAATTGAAATCATGGCATCATTCTATTGTCCTCAAACACAATAGTTCTCAATGCATAAGCGTGCAAACCTTCAACAGATACCATTTGAACAAATATGCTCAATAATGATACCATCATTATTACTTAAAACCATGGACCTATGACCATAAATTTGGGTATGACATGTTGATTTATATATATATATATATTCAGCTATGAGCACACACACCTAACAACAAGAAGGCTATGCCTCTAACTCCACACCATCCAAGCAATAATGACCCCATTCATCAATGTGTAAGTACATTATAGGTAAGAGATAAAAACAAGGTTTGTTGGATCAACCAAATAAGATATAGGAATGTTGTCCACCTCTATCAAATATAAGAAACCCAACCAACTCTTGAATTTTACCATTATTATATTAGGCAATTGTGGCTTCATGCCAAAAGGATTTCCGAGTAGAATTCACTTAACCATTTTTATACAAGGCTGTAGCTTACTCTATGTGCTTAACCAATTTTATACAAGGTTGTAGCTTACTCTATGTGCATGCCTATGTATATAGTAAAAGAGTGGTGGATGAGACTACTTCAACTTTCCAATATTATGCACATATATCATAAATTTGATGCCTGAATATACTATGTAGTAGTCACCATAAACTGAATATCCACTTTTCAAATATTCAAGCATGCATTATGGCCTAAATATATGAATGTCATGTATGCCAACATTATATAGTTAATGTGTGTAACTCCTTAAGCATGTTGGAAAATTTGTGGACAATGTTTTTATTACAATCCTTTCACGCCAATCCATGCAAAGAAATGACATTAACTCCAAATTCAAATATTGTGTATGGAAAAGTGTTGGAGCACATTTGTTTCCCACTATTAATTACCAAGCCCTTTTACAAACGCCAACTATCATATACACATATTTTCCAAGTGCTTGAACCATGTCACAAATAATTGCCAAGAACATGAACTATGAAAACAAGTACTTTCCAAGTATGTAAACAAAATCCCAAGTATTTTCAAAAGATATGAACCACATTCTAAAATTTCCAAGTATATAATTTCCACGTCTATAGTTATCATGATTACCATTTTTTTCTAGTTTGAGGTGAGGCTAGGACTCAAGGTCATATGTTTTATCCTCCATTAGGTGTAAGTGTTGAAATATCTTATACCTTGAATACTTTAAGCATTGGAATGTAACTTTAAAATAGGAATTGTCACATTTGCTTGCACACTAACATTTGCATGTGTTTCTGCAAGGTATCCATAACAACCTTAAATAATCATCACAGCCATGAGTAATCATAAATGAAGCATGCCATAAAATTATCAACATTAAAATATCTTAGCATAATCACTATACAAGACATACATAAATTGAAGCATGAGAATTACACCTAAATAGATATAAATCAATAGCATCCCATCACGTAAGTGCACATTAGGAGGTGGACCTTATAGTAGACAAAGGGAATGGGAATTCTACCTCTTTGGAGGAGCAAGAGCTTGAGGATAAGACATCACTTTTTCATCTACATGAGTGGGAAGAACCAAAATCACAATATAAATCATCATGTCAATCATACAAATCAATTTCAATTAGAAATGAAATAACAACTCAAATACCTGGATATTCGATGGTTTTCCTTGTATGATATTTGTTTAATGTTGCTCTAATATATCTCCTCCCATAGTTGTTCTACTAATTTAACCAACACTTAAAGAATCAACAAAATAATAAAATAAATTAACAAACATTTTTATGGATAAATAATAATTAAAAAGACTTAAGTGCGTGAATAACTGAATGGGCTCCTCTTCGTTTCGAGAATAATTTATTAGAGTAGTCTAATATTGGAGCAAACTTCTCTCGATTTGATGGAGCAGTAGCAAAGTCAACATTGACTTTGTTGTTGCTCTGTTGGATCGAAGGAGGTTTGCTGGAAGATTATCCAAATCCTAATTTATTCTCTATTGAACATGGCCAGCCACATGAAGGTGGAATCTCTTATGGCCACTCCCCCCCCTCACATCACTCTCAATTACCCAGTACCTTATCTATCTACTAGAAAATAGTTGAAAGGAACACATTAATATTCATGCATAGACACTAGCAAAACAACATTCATAAAGAAACATATGTGGTTTTGTGCATAAAGAAACATATAGCAATCATTCATAACATATAATATTCATTCATTCATTTATTAATCATAAACACAAAATACTTCATCTTAATAAATTTTATGAATCAGACCACATTAACCTTTCATTACTTATAAAATACATAAATGTTTGATATCGTCCATAACTTTAATGTCTTACTTTGTTTTAATCAGGGGATCAACACTATCAATGAAAAAATGAGTACTGGACAACAATGCATTAATAGTGCAACGCAACTAGAAGATCATGGTGCTCCTGAGAAACCCCATCCCAGTGGGGTGCAACCCGACGATGTTCCTTTGGCTAAGGCCCATGATGTTAAAATGAATTTATATTAATCATATACTTAAAAATTATGTACTTCTAATTTTTATTAATTATACATTTACGTTTTTTTCCTTCTAGATTTTGTGGTTTAAATGTCAGATAACGTCATAGTTGAGCCTCCTCGACCTAAAGATTAGGAGTATAGGGAAACCATTCCAACGTTTCCCACTAGTGGACTAGGAAATTAATTTTTTTTCCTCAAAAAAAGCATAATTCTATTCATCCACAGAGAACCAAATTACATTTTGTAGGTGATTTAAGCACAACCCAAACATGGGAAAAAATAGGTTAGAATGTAAAATCCAGAAGAGGCCAATGAGTTGGATGATAAGACACAACAAAGTGTACAAATAAAAGAGCTGAGAACATTTTTGAAAGAAACAATATATGTCCAGATAGCTGCACGAAATTCCATCGCAGAGAAGCACGACAGAAGAGAAGTCCCAAACAAAATACCCTGGAGAGAATATGGACCAAGTTAGAGTGGTATGAATCTCCCACATCAACTAGGAATACATCAAACCCTGAACAAACCGACACTGGTGACTAGATGGACCAGGTCAGAATGGTATGAAGCTCCCTCATCATCTAGGCATACATCAAACTCTGAACATATCAACACAACCAGAGATAGGAACTGCATACTGATGAGAGCATATCCCCAAAACCTATCGAGAGAGAGAAGCAAGATGAACGCCGAAGAAAACCTAGATGAAGGATAGACCATATCAGAGAGACATACATATCTCTCTAAAAAGAGAGGATCCAAAACTCCAAACCCCAGCTACAAAAGATCTGAAACTCGGCACCAGAAAAATTGCATCTAAATCCACAGAGAAGAGGGTATACATCTGACCCTGAATGAACCTAAAACATAAAAGGGATAACAAAGAAGCCTCATGATAATCGACCAAAGGAGAGGTCACCCACAGAGAAAACCGATGGAAAGACTATTAGAAACCCCAAGATAGTACAAGAGATGCCAATGATAGATCCGAAAATACTACAACTAATGTCTGAGAAATTCTAAACCAAAAAATGGATCCACTCCTAGAGTAAACACCAACGGAAGAATGTCCAATAAAACTGAGGTTGTGAGCACTGAAGTCCACCCAAAGGAAGGACAAATCTGAGCAGAGGACTTGAAATGATATGATCAAGAGAACCAAGGTGACGAAACTGCAATACCAATAGATATTGCAGTTAAACGATGGGTCGTCGCTACCTGCCAAAGAGAAGTCTGATCCATGCATGAAGATCAAAGAATGGGAAGAGAGGAGACCTCTCTATAGGAAAACCCATTATAGGAAGACTCTAGATCAGAAAAAAAATCGTCAAGGGGGAGATAGCTTAAGGTTGAAAAGAGGCTATTGAGATATCTGCGCGCGAGAAGATGAATAGAAAAGTAAAAATGGGGGGTCTGTGGCCAGGGAAACCCTAGCCACAGACCATCTGCATCAACACTATGTGCTTAGATCCAGTGGACCAAGTAAATAATTATATTGCACATTTTTTTTTATATATTAATGAACTACTTCAATGCTATTTAAAAATTAACCATAAAAAATTAATATTTGTTGTTTTTATAGGCGATGTCCCCTCAAATCAACCTCCATGTTGTGGGTATGAGACTAGGCATTCTCGACGTGAGAGGACTAAAACAACATCAACTATTGAAGTGCCCCTAGAAAACAAAGACATGGAGACTGATGACTTACTTAAGAACCAGACTACAAAACTAAAGAAGACTAAAAGAAATTTATGATGTATAATAATTTTATAAGAC
Organism: Picea engelmannii; assembly: GCA_009831015.1. NCBI lineage: Eukaryota > Viridiplantae > Streptophyta > Pinopsida > Pinales > Pinaceae > Picea > Picea engelmannii. The sequence continues at coordinate 1,382,537 of ML778836.1, forward strand.
AGATCGATGTATATTATATAGCTAGTATATTTGTAACATATTTTGGATGATAAATATTTTTTTCATGACATTTGCATTTGAATGATAAACCTCATTTATAGCTTTACAATCACTTTTTATCAATTTTGAATATTTTTAATGCACATTTTTTATTAGAATATATATTGGGTATTGGGGAATTGAGAGCGATGTGAGGGGGGGGGAGAGGCCATAGGAGCTTCCACCTTCATGTGGTTAGCCCTGTTCAATAGATAAAAAATTATTGGAGTCATTTATTCTTGGAGAAAACCCTTCTCGATCCAATGGAGAAAAAACACAGTCAATGTTGACTTCGTTGTTTCTCCTTCAGATCGAGGGAGGTTTACTCCAAGATTAGATGGCTCCAATAAATTATTCTTGAAACCAAGAGGAGCTTATTCAAGACGTCACATATGAGATGCACATTCCTTCAATATATAGTGTTCGTGATATGTGATTCATCATTGTTGAATGCTTACATGTTTATAATACTAATTACAATGAATCTTTCTACATTTTATCAAGTTGATTAGTTAGTTATTAGTATAACTAATTTTTCTTGTAGTCTTGTGTGCACAAGTTTTTGCAGGTTTCAAAAAAAGCAATCAAGAATAAGTGTAAGCACTTCAAGCTATGGATCTACTTCGAACATAGGACCTCATGTAATTTCATCATGTTTTCTTTCTCAAAAGTTAGTTACTTTGATCAGATTAGTTACAGATTCTTCGATTATCATTATTATTATTTGGTACATATAAATAAAGTCATCTTGTATGAGTCTCCTCATTAATTATGCCATCCAACACAATATCCTTCAAGCTATGCACCTTTATAGATTTTTCCACCACTAACATATAACTAATACATCCATATGTAGGTTGTGAATCCCTTCAACTACATTCCACACCTTCATGTGTGAAACCTTCTTCTATGCATCCTACCCTTGAGCCTATTTATTTTGCACCATACTTAGCTATGCCTTGCCTAACCTTCAATTGTGTTGAATTCCCCCTACATATCTTGTTTGGATCCTACTTATTGATACCTTGCACACATATGTCAAATCTAACACATGTTCGCACATACTCTCCTTTTGTGCCTAGATGCACAAATGCCTCTTCTCCTATCAAAAATGCTCTTGCATCAAATTCCCCTTAGCAATAAAAATTGTGGGCCTAAGGGATTAGAATCTTGAAGCTAATATACATTTGATGCAAAGGAAATTTTCGTAAATGTCATCTCAAATGGCCTCACCAATCTCCTTGACTGGTTGAAGATTAGGGGTATAAATAAAGAACTTGTAAATGGAAATAAATACAGACATGCACCGATAAACTAGAGCTATTTTGAAGTCCTAAGTAATAATAACTATCACCTTTGACAATTTTGATTGATATTAGTCAATGTTTGAGGATCTCAAAGAGAAAGGTAAGCTATCTATCTATTAGTGAGTTGACACCCCTATGGCTAGGGAATTCCTTTCATTGAGTGATAGAAAAGTTGTACTAATGGGATACTAATGGGTTTTTACTATTCATCCCCTTTTGGGGGGTAATTATTTGGAAAGTTTTATGGATCATTGAATTGTTATGAGTAGATGAACTAGGGAATCAAATATTTATAAGTTGTTAATGCAAGCCTCCCAAGGCACAATGAGAACATGGGTATCTAAATAACATGACCTTTGAGCTATGATCTTAGCTAGCTCAGAATTAGATGTATCTTAACTCTTAATAGTTTCCTAATAGCATATATAAATAGTTTTTCTACTATCTTAATCAATTTTCCTAAGCTGAGGTAAAATGTGTAAAGTTTTGATAACTTTTGGGCAAGGCTAGGTAAAACTAGTCCAACCTTTTTCATAATGTTTCCAATATTTCAAGAAATGCTATGAATTTAATTTTTTTATTATTTCATTTGAGGAAGAAATAAAAGCATAGACTTGGTCATATTTGTTGTATTTTCATCACTTTTTAAAACTTGAACATCTTTAATAGGTTATGTGCAGTATAGGACATAGGTTGTCAATAATATTAATTCTCATATTCAATGTGTTTCAAGTCGTATCTCCTATGCCACATGCCTCCCTAAATTTTCATATATGATATGATGTGTAGCAAGTACACAAGAATTATGTTTCTATTGGGGACATATAGTTTTTGCGTTGATGGATTAAAATGACCCTACATGGCTTGATTTTTCTCCCTTCCTAAAGTTCAACATAGGCTTTAATTAAAAAAAATTATGCTATGTTTGGATATTGTATTTTTATGCATTATGATTGGGTGTTAAGATGATGACATATGCCTTAGGGATCTATAGTTGAGAGGGGGTAGTGGGAAATAATAATCCACATTAACTACGGTGAAAGAATTAAGTTGGTGAATCAAGTAACAATTAGTTTATTGATTATGTATTTGTCAGATATGTGATCAATTTGAAATAATAGTTTATCATATTTTGTGTGGGTTCATGTTCATTCCTTTAATGACAGTATTAATGTATGTATTGAAGTCCAATACACAAGGAAGGAGAGTGTAACATGAGCAAGGTGGATTTATCCTACCTCGCATCAAGTGCTTTCCTCTATAATTTTGTCCTTCCATTTTATTAAATACAGTTTATATGGCATACTGTGTGTCTTGAAAACCTTCTCACCTATCACTTCCTTAAACTATTTTTTCTTCTTCTTGGGCATATAGTTGCATTAATCATCTTTCATGTCTTCTCTAGTGCATAATCTTATGTCGCTTTGTAATCTTAGAAATATTTCATATTGAATATCAATACTTGTCAAATTCTTTAGACAATTCCGCCTTGTAATGCATTGTATATTTTTTTAATCTTAATCTCATTTAAAAAATAATAATAATCAAATCCCACTGCTCTCACAACAACTTTTCTCATCAATGGTATTGATAATTCATCAACGGTATTGAAACTTCATTTCCCAGATTCATTGGATAGTTTGTCTCGCAGGAGATGACCTAAGGCCATCTTGCATGCACCAACATATTTCGTTCATATTTCATGCAATGACAACTTTTAGTTGTCTTTCATGCGACGACAAATTTTGGTCATCTTTTGTGCGATGACAATTTTTAGTCGTCTTTCGTGCAACGATAATTTTCGGTCATCTTTCGTGCAATGAAAAATTTTGGTCTCTTTCATGTGACGACGTATTTCGGTCGTGTTTCATGCGATGACATATTTTAGTTGTCTTTCATGCGACAACATGTTTCAGTCGTCTTCTATGAGACAACATCTTTTGGTCGTCTTTCATGCGACAACAACGATACTACATCCTTAGGTTTCCTCACAGGCGATGATATCCTTTGGTCATCGCAATTTCCATGACACATGATATGACATTTAGGGGGTCCAAGATTCGTCGCCATATCCATGATAGAACGTCGCGCGTGCAACAAAATTACCATTGCAAAACGACCCAAATTTACTAGTGCAGGTTTGGCATGATCAATGATTTTTGCTTCTTAGTTTATAGGCTTTTACTATACTTTCTAGTTTTTAAAGCTACAATAAACAATCTTGATACATAAGGACATGACATGAACTATGGTTTTAATCTTTTAACTCAATTACTTCATGATAAATCCTAGTTTCCCCTCTTGGTTTTTGATGGTTTTATTCCCAAGAGACTATCATGGTCTTTGTGGGTGTAGAACAACAAGGCCTCACATGTATGATTAGTTGTAAATTTTGTCCATAGTTAATATAGAATACTTACAAAATAAAAGCATTGTAAAATATCAATAATGTAATGAACATAACTAAATAAATGATAGTAGTTACATATTTTTAATCATCTTTAATTATTTTATCTTCTGTTCTACATTTGGAAATAAAAGAAAAATGATCAGCCAAATAGTCCAAACATAGAAAAAAAGGAAAAGAAAAGAAGAATCAACCAAAAAAGAAAATAGAATCAAAACAGATATAAAAAATGGATGTCATCTCATCTCTCCATTACATATTTAAAATTTTGTTTTTTCTTCTCATGCCTGATCACACTTGAAAACTGAAATGATTGGTTTATGGTTGAAAATTGAAACAGTCAGGGAATGGAGATATAAGTAAATTCCATGCCATGTACTGGAGAATGGAAATAACCAACACAAAACATGGTTGGGAAGGAAATCAACTTTTGAAGCTGGGAGTGGAAATAAAGGGAAATTGCCACACCAATGTATTGGGATATGAAAATTGTGGACTCACTATGTTGTAGAAATGCAATCGACCTTGTAAATGTGGTACAACATTCTAATTAGGATATGGAAATTGTTGATCAATCTTAATCCTACTTTGGTAACACAATCGACCTTAGAAATGTGTTAGAACATTTTAATTAGGAGGTTGTCGATGGATATGGAAATTTCTAATCAATCCTAATTTTTCTCACTAATAGCTAACCCAAACATTATAATTTACAAGGACATTAAGGTATTAAATCCAACCCCTTCCTTTAATGGATGCAACCAAAGATATTTTCATTTTATTGCATCCTCTCCACATGACCAATGTATCACTAAAACTTGTTTAATCTGACACTTTCCAATAAAAAGACACCTACCAACCTAATAAAAATATAGAGATAAAATATTGATTTAATTTAAATTAGATTTATAAAATTTAAAATATCAAATATATAAAAAAAACAAACATTTTTTTACACATAAATTTGAGATTTGCACATCTAAAGATTTAATCACTCTCACATGTTTGATAGATTTGGAACTAAAATCACTGTCACATTTTATAGATTGGGAACTAAAATATAATTAATATATAAATATATATATATAAAGTCACGGTAAAAGAGCTAAAGGCCAGGTTGGGTTTATGAGATATTATTCAACTGTGGACCATATTGTTACCTTTAGGATCATTGCAGAGGAGTTCCACAATACTAAAACCAATCTTTTTTGTTTTTTTCTTGACTTTAGAAAAGCTTTTGACATGGTTCCTAGGAAGAACCTTTGGAATAGGTTGGAAGAGATAAAAGTGCCTCTTGATTTGAGGGCTATTGCAATAGAGATGTATGAGAAAATTATTGCTAAGTTTAAAAACACTGAGGGATGGTCAAAAGAGATTAACTGCAATATTGGAGTCAAACAAGGTTGTCCCTTGTCCCCTATCCTTTTTGGCATATACGTTGACAAGTTAGAAGATTGCTTGGAAAAACCAGGTTGTGTCGGCCCTACTCTCACTGGTATAGTCATCAATCTTCTTCTTTATGCCGATGCTATTGTTCTTATGGCAATGAGTCCCCATGATCTTGAAAACCAACTAAGAATCCTTAAGGATTTTTTTTCCAATATGGGTATGAATGTTAATACTGATAAGACTAAGGTCATGATTATTAAATCCAATAAGATCACTTATGATACCTTCATATATGACAACAAAAATTCGGAGGAAGCGAATTCATACAAATATCTTGGAATTGATATTCACCACAAGCTCAATTCTAATTATTCAACATTGAGAAAAGGATTATTGGGGGATGGAAAGTTTATTATGGGCTTGAAAACAATTGTAAATCAATTGATCTTTGGAGTTGGGATAAGAAGAAAATCCTCTTTGAGACTCTTTTTACACCTATTATTCTTTATGGATGTGAAGTCTGGGGTTATAGTATCTCTCATGAATCCTGGAGAAATATAGAGAAAATACAAAAGAATTTTATAACCTATAATCTCAAAATTAAAGGAAATACGCCCTATCCCATCCTCCTCTTATAAACAAGCCTCTCCCCCATTGAGAGAATGGTTACGAATAGATATCTAATGTATAATAACAAGTTAAACAACATGGAAGACAAGAGGCTTCCTAAAATTGCTTCAAAATCGAGTCGTAACCACCATCAACTCAAGCGAGGATGGCATAAAGATGCCCAGTCTTGGCTAAAATATTGGGGAATCATGGAAGAAACCATTTTTCATAATAAAGATACTATTAAGAAAATTATCAAATCAAAATTTAAGGGGAAAATGTGGTGTGATAAAGATTTATAGGAAAAAAGAAAATTAAGGTATTATAAGGATGTAATCAACCCTAATATAGAAGATCAAAATTGGCTATCTGTTTTTCCAAGTTTAAAGAAAAAAATAAGCATTGCTAAGATAAGAAAAAATTCTCATGAGCTCCATAGTGAAACTGGGTGTTGGTCGATTCCTAAAACACCATGGGATGAAAGAGCGTGTCATCTTTGTGACACTAAAAAGGTTGAAGATGAAAATCACTTTCTCTTAGATTGTCCAGCCTATACCCATATTAGATCTCATTTTCAAAATATTTGTCACGCTACCAACCTTCCTAACCTCTTAACTCAACAAAAGTATGGTGATCTTGAAAAGCTTATCTTAATGCTTTTCGAGCACATAAACAAAATTCTAAAGAATCGCAAGTAATCACTTACCCTCTTAAGGTTCGATAGACTAATTCGGTCTTAGTGGACGTTAATCATCATCATCATCATCCTATCTAATTTTAAATTTAATTGATTTGTAATTTTATTATTATATATATATTTATAATATGTTATACTTTTTCTTAAATTATAAAATTTATTTATTTATATAAATAAATTAATAATTTTTTATTGTTATTTATTTATTTTTATTTTTCAAATTAATTCAAGATCA
>ML778836.1:1432947-1462881 GCA_009831015.1 Picea engelmannii
TTATATTATTTAAAAGTTAAAATAAAATTGCAAAGCAAGTATATCTAAATTTGTTTCAAAATCTATGAGTATAAAAACAAAAAGCCACATATTTTAACAAAATTATCCAATACTTGTGAGTGGTGTACTTCCTATATGAATAAATTTGATTACAAAAACTAAAAATCATATTGTATACTTTAACTATATCCTTTATCAAAATCATCTAGTACTTTTGAGTAGTGTCGTTCTTACATGAGTAAATTATGACATATTCATGACATATGTAAATATATTTATATATTAATAATTATAAAAAACTTAAAAAAATGAATTTTATGTTATATCTTTAGGGAAAGGTTGCTTAACCATGTTCAAACATTAGACAATAGTAAAAAAACATAGACTAATACATTGAGGCATATGCACAAGTGCTCCTCAGCTATTCTGGAAATCGGTAAAGTCCGTAAAAAGGTCTTTGTGTGTTCTTGGAGGGTCAACCCATCAACCAACACCTTGCTTTGTCCCAAGCGATGAACATAGAAACAACTCCACCAAATCCAATCCCCAATCCCAACGCTAATGCTATCAAGGACACCTCTTCATCCACATAACTTAACCATCCCCTCTTAACATTACTCTTATCACCATTGTCTCCAATGGATGTTTTCTTTGGATTATCTTTTTGTTTGCATGGTAGTAGAGGAAACCCACACAAGCACTCATTCTTCTCAAAACATGTTACATTGAAAGTGGAAAATTGTGTCCCCTTTGGGATTGGTCCACAGAGATTGTTAGATGAAACATCAAAAGAAGCCAACATTGATAATTTAGAGAGACCTTCTAGAATTAGTCCACCCAAATTATTTTTTTCCAAGTCCATTTGCTCCAAAGTAGATATCCTACTAAGAGATGTAGGTATATGTCCTTCCAGTTGATTCCCAGATAGATTCAACAGTCGTAATCTACTCATGTTTCCTATGTTTGCAGGGATTTCTCTTGTAAGATTATTACAAGACAAATCAAATATAGTGTTTGTAGGCAACAGATATGTCAGATTATACTCACTTCCTTTCATGTCAATTTCCATTTCCTCATATAATCGAATATGATCTGACACATTTGCAAATCCGGAGAGTCTCTCAAGATGAGTTGGTATCCTTCCACTGAATTTGTTGTTGGATAAATCCAACACATGCAAGTTGGTGAGATTTGTGATCCATTGAGGAATACAAGGCTTAAAGCTCCCAAGTCATGAAAAAATGCAAAGTATTGAGGAAGCTCTCCGGTCAATCCATTTTTCCTTAAATCCAATAGCTGAAGTTGAGTACAATTGGCCAAAGATGCAGGCAATGTCCCAGAAAACTTATTAGAATGAGCAGAAAAAATTGTCATAGAAGTGCAATTTCCAATGCCATTAGGAATTGGTCCCTCCAAGTTGTTTTCTGATAGATCTAATATTCTTAATGAAACCAAACCATTAATACTCTTAGGAATACTTCCTGATAAAGTATTATTATATATATGTAGTGAATAGAGACTCTTTAATTGACCTATGCTATATGGGATATGTCTAGTTAATTTGTTTGAATGTAAATGTAAGTACTCTAATGAATAAAGCTTTCCTATAGTTGTAGGAATTGTGTTTATTAGATTGTTGTTTGAGAGAAAAAGGTATGTAAGGTTCCTTAGATTGGTAATGGTTTCAGGTATGGTACCAGTGAGCATATTATCATCAAACGATAAAAGACTCAATTGACTCAAATTTGTGATATAATCAAGAATGTTAGTGATCCTATTTCCACTAAGAACTAAGTCGGTCAACTTGGTCAAATTAGCAATATCTGGAATGTTAGTGAGTTTATTTTTAGACAGATCCAAGTACGTCAACTTACTTAATTTGGCAATGTCTTTAGGTAGGTTGGTGACTCCAATTTGGTAAAGACCTAAGTGGGTTAGCGTGGTCAAATTGGTAATGGTTTTAAGTATGCTTTCTGTGAGGTTAAGACCAAGAGATAGATAGGAGAGGGGACGCCAGAATATTTGAGAAGGAATAGAACCAGAAATATTCAGGCCAGAAATTGATAGTTGTGTAAGTTGTGTCAAATTACCTAACTGACGTGGTATATTGCATGAGAATTCGTTGCCAAAGAGAAACAGGGACTCAAGTTTCTGCAGCAGGCCCAACTCGACTGGAATAGAATCGTTGAGCACATTATAAGAAAGGGCAAGTACTAGCAACGCTCTAAGCAGCTGGCCCAACTCGACTGGAATAGAACCGCCGAGCCCATTCTCAGAGAGGTCAAGTACTCGCAACGCTTTAAGCTGGCCCAACTCGACTGGAATAGAACCGCCGAGCCAATTGTCAGAGAGGTCAAGTACTCGCAACGCCTTAAGCTGGCCCAACTTGACTGGAATAGAACCGCCGAACCAATTGTCAGAGAGGTCAAGTACTCGCAACGCCTTAAGCTGGCCCAACTCGACTGGAATAGAACCGCCGAGCCCATTAGAACCGCCGCGCGCATTAGAACCGCCGCGCCAATTGTCAGAGAGATCAAGTACTCGCAACGCTTTAAGTTGGCCCAACTCGACTGGAATAGAACCGTTGAGCCCAGTCGCAGAGAGGTCTAGTACTTGCAATGCTTTAAGATGACCAATCTCGGGTGGAATTGGTCCCATCAAATAAGAATTACCAGAAAGATTCAGAGTAGCCAATAGTGAAAGGTTGCCAAGAGACCGGGAAAGGGTACCTTTGAGTCCTCCATCGAATCTTGAAGTAGAGAGGTCAATGGCGACCACTCTTCTGGTTTGTTTCCTGCAGCGAATACCATTCCAGGTGCATATGTTGTCGGAGTTGTCTGCCGTCCAGTTGGAGAGGAAGGCAGATGGATCCGATGTGATGGACATTCTGAACGACAAGAGAGCATCGAGGTCCATTTTATCACCTTCGGATAAAGTATTATTATATATGTCTAGTTGATAGAGACTCTTTAATTGACCTATGCTATATGGGATATGTCCAGTGAATTTGTTTGAATGTAAATCTAATTCCTCTAATGAATGAAGCTTTCTTATAGATGTAGGAATTGTGTTTATTAGATTGTTGTTTGAGAGAAAAAGGCCTTCAAGGTTCCTTAGATTGGTAATGGTTTCAGGTATGCTACCATTAAGGTTATTGTTCGAGAAGGAAAGGCCTATCAGAAAACAACTTGGAGGGACCAATTCCTAATGGTACCAGTGAGCATATTATCACTAAGATATAAATAAACCAATTGAGTCAAATTTATGATATAATCAGGAATGTTAGTGAGTTTATTTTCAAACAGAGCCAAGTACGTCAACTTGGTCAAATTAGCAATATCTGGAATGTTAGTGAGTTTATTTTCAGACAGATCCAAGAATGTCAACTTGGTCAAATTAGCAATATCTGGAATGTTAGTGAGTTTATTTCTAGACAGATCCAAATACGTCAACTTGGTCAAATGAGCAATATATGGAATGTTAGTGAGTTTATTTTCAGACAGATCCAAGTCCGTCAACTTGGTCAAATTAGCAATATCTGGAATGTTAGTGAGTTTATTTTCAGACAGATACAAGTACGTCAACTTACTTAGTTTGGCAATGTCTTTAGGTATGTTGGTGACTCCAATTTGGTAAAGACGTAAGTCGGTCAGCGTGGTCGAATTGGTAATGGTTTTAAGTATGCTTTTTGTGAGGGTAAGACGAAGAGATAGATAGGAGAGGGGACTCCGGAATATTTGAGAAGGAATAGAAACAGAAATATTCAGGCCAGAAATTGATAGTTGTGTAAGTTGTGTCAAATTACCTAACTGACGTGGTATATTACATGAGAATTTGTTGCCTTTGAGAAGCAGGGACTCAAGTTTCTACAGCAGGCCCAACTCGACTGGAATAGAACCGTTGAGAACATTGTAGCTGAGGTCAAGTACTCGCAACGCTTTAAGCTGGCCCAACTCGACTGGAACAGAACTGCGGAGCCCATTGTCAGAGAGGTCAAGTACTCGCAACACTTTAAGCTGGCCCAACTCGACTGGAATAGAACCGTCGAGCCAATTGTCAGAGAGGTCAAGTACTCGCAACGCTTTAAGCTGGCCCAACTCGACTGGAATAGAACCGTTGAGCCCAGTCCCAGAGAGGTCAAGTACTTGCAATGCTTTAAGATGACCAATCTCGGGTGGAATTGGTCCCATCAAATAAGAATTACCAGAAAGATTCAAAGTAGCCAATAGTGAAAGGTTGCCAAGGGACCGGGAAAGGGTACCTTTGAGTCCTCCATGGAATCTTGAAGTAGAGAGGTCAATGGCGACCACTCTTCTGGTTTGTTTCCTGCAGCGAATATCGTTCCAGGAGCATATGTTGTCGGAGTTGTCTGCCATCCAGTTGGAGAGGAAGGCAGATGGATCCGATGTGATGGACATTCTGAACGACAAGAGAGCATCGAGGTCCCTTTTATCACCTTGGGAATCAGAGTGACGTTGAAAAGAAGGTGATCCATACACAGATTGAGGATGATCATATGAAAATGGGTTGGAGGGGGTTGAGTAATTAATAGGCGTGGCTGCAGGCAGAGAGGCAAGCATGCAGAGAAGCAATATAGATACAGCGTTGTGATCCATTTCTTCCAATCCGACTTCAGCGTCTTTCAAAGCCTGTGACTTCTGTGCCCTCAGCGGTTCTCATATATATACATACAACACTTCTCATATGATGTTGAGGAATAGAGGAGAAATAGAGGAGAAAAGAATATGGTCGTTTCTTGTTTTTCACCTGTTACCAGCGCTGGAATTGGAAATAAAATCTAATCGACGAGTAATACCATTTTTATTAAATTAAAACTATCCATCAAAATGCTTAACGGGGTATTCTTAATTTCTAACCATATTTTATTGTAACCTACTTTCATTACGTCTAAAGGCGTACACCTTTTGACAATGGACACATTTAATAGGTTTTTAGTGCTTAATCAGTTTTGTATGGACAAGATTAAATATTGATGGAATATTCTTAGTGGTCCCAATAAATCAATGGTTGTGATTTCAACCACTAACTTCCTCACTATTATAAAAGCATCCGTTTACATGTTTATTTTTTTACTTTTACTTAATCATATTTAAAATTTACCATGGTGCTTAGCTAATTACCACCTGTGAGTGATTAACAAAAATTAAAATTTTGTTAAAGAATGGAGAGGTGTGAATATAGAACGCAACCATTTATGACAATGTACAGCCGTGCGTTTCATTTTCTCTCGACCAGACGAAACGAAGCATTTCAGAACCAAGTTCACGCAAGAACAGAAGGATAAAATGCTCGACTTTGCAGAGAAAGTGGGATGAAGAATCCAAAAGCATGACGAACAGGCTGTGCAGCAGTTCTGTCAAGACATCGGTGTGATAAGAACACGTTAGGGAAAAAGAGTGATTAATTTCGCTGATCCGGCAGACTTATCTATGATTTTCGAGCATAACACTTAGGCAATTTGTTGTTGCTCCTCTAATTCCTTTCTAGGTATGCATATTATGTAATAGAACAGACTGTCTACTGTAAGACTTATAGTTAGCAATGGGATGGCTTCAAAGTAGTTTTTTTAAGAGAACAATATCAATCTAGATCAGTATGTTACACATGAGATCTTATTTTATAGTTTCTACAGCTGTCTGGACTTCAGTCTATGAATTGATTTATGTTAGACATTCTTGAGAATCTCACAAGGATGGTACTTGAGAATCCTAAAGTTTATTTCAACCGGGTTTCAAGCACGATTGCTTTACATTTCTCATTTACAAATCATGATATGGAATTGTCATATTGTTTCTTAAATTTTAGCCTCGGTGGAACTTTGATCTTGTGGCATTTGCATGGCATGTTTCAGGTATTCATTTGCAGGTTATGTTCTTGTGCTTATGTCTTTGAACAACAAACTTTATGCATAACCAGACTAGATTAGAGGTATGTGGGCACAAATATTGTTGCTATTGATCTTCATGAAATTGGTATGCATACTCGCAAGGATAGCCTAGGCCGTGAGAAGTCCTGTACGTTCGAAGGAAACATACTGCCCGTGAGAACAAGCAATCTTAGTACAGTAGTACTCAACAGCAAAGGCTGGTCTACTGCTGCTAATTGACAATCTCGATTGCTATTGATTTGACTGTGGCATTAGCCCAGCACACTTGAATCTGCCCCTATTTGACCTCTGCAGGCCTTGATCTGTATTCTAAACATGGATCGCCTCCAGTACTAACGCTGAAAGTAATTTCAAGAGCATTCCAGGTATGTGGAGGCTTCAACTTCATTTGGGTTTCACTCGCTGTACAAGATAGGTTCATGTAGCTTATGAAGATTTTATTCCTGTGTTTTTTTCGATTATCAATTTCACACTAGATTGGTGCTGTTAAGCAAAACTTTTCGGCGTTTACCAGCCACGAGTCTGTGGCTGTGCTAGTAATAAATACAATTGTGGCTGTGCTAGTAATAAAAACAATTTAAATATAAAATATTTCAGTATTTACTAGTTTATTTTTTATTATTATCGTTACGTAAATTATTTATATGTAAAATAGAAAAATAGATAAATATACAATATGTTTTTTATTTACATTTATATATAAAAATAAAATAAAGGAAAACAAATTTTATGTTATGTAATATTTAAATATTATATGTTTATTTATATATAGAAATAGGATAATGAGTTAATGAATTAATAAATTTATATTTGTTTTTATTATAAAAATAAAAAATAAAATAAAAATTCATAATATAATTTCAATAAAATATAATAATATATTTTCAATAAAATATAATGAAAATTTACATTAATTTTATTAAAAATAATTTTTATTTTTATTTTTATTAATCATTAAAAATATTAATCTATTAATTTAAATCATATATATTTGAATCTAAAATTATATATATTTTGATCTAAAATTAGCAGTTATATTTATATATATATATATATATATATATATATATATATATATATATATATATATATTAATTATTTTAACATAGTAAGTGTTCAAGATCTAACTACATTTTTTTTAAAGTAGAAATCTAACTCTTACAAATCATAAACAAATTATTAATTACACTTTAAAAATTTAAGGTTCTATCAATAAAAGTTAAACCTTTACTTTAATTTTTAGAAGTTTAAATTTTTTTTTTTAAATTTAAACTTCTAAATCCACATTAACCTTTATCATTAGATTTTAACTTTCTAAATGAAATAAGCATATTTCTTTTACAAAATTTTATAAAACAAATTTATACAAAATATGAAATCAAAATTAGTTTTATGTTTTTTTTTTAAATAAAATTAGTTTTGTTTTATTTTTTTAAATGAAATAAGTATATTTATTTTATATTTATAAACAAATATATGTGATATCAAATTTTAGTTTTATCTTTTCTTTTTTATATTTTTATATATATAAATATATTAGTATAAACACACACACATATATACATATATATAACATCAAATTTTAGTTTTATCTTTTCTTTTTTATATTCTTATATACATAAATATATTAGTTTTACTTGTATATATAATTAAATAAAATATTTGTCAATATTTTTGTTTCATAAAGAAAAATGAAATGTATGTTATAGTAAGAGATGTGTAATATGCTGGTTAGATCGGCCGATGAGATTCATGATGTTAATATCACCCACCTCAATATCAAGTGAATGGTGGGCTTGGATTAAAACAAAAATTTAAGAGTTAAATGACAATATAAAGTAAGTGCAATTCTATCTAGTTACCAATCCTCAATTAATTCATTAAAAAAAAGAAAACATAAATATCTAATGTTTAATTTTCATCTAAATTAATTTTTATATTTATAAAAAGTTTAAAAATAGTATCCTACAATCTTTATATATATGGCTCAATTAATTCATTAAAAAAAGAAAAAAAGAAATATCTAATCTTTAATTTTCATATAAATTAATTTTAATATTTATAAAAAGTTAAAAAAATAGTATCCTACAATCTCTATATATGGATTAAAAAAAAAAAGATTTGTATCTTTATTTTTTATCCTTCTCTATATATATGGATTTAAAAAAAAAAGGTTTTGTATCTTTAATTTTTTATTCTTTTTAATGCTTAATAGATTAGGTGCTTAACAAATTGGTAATCAAGAGGAATCTACTTTGATCTTATCAATAAAAATTGTAAAATTTTTACACATATTTTTTGTTTAACATTTTGTTTAATAGAAAGTTATTGACCAAAACTAGAACTCAATTGAGGTGGGAATGTAGACATGAATTGATACCAATTAGCCAAGTCAAGTTTCTATAAAATTATTAAAAACCTATTTTTGGTTCTCTATGTCACGAGTGCATTCGAGTTAGTTGGATGAATATAGTCATTTATCTTTCTTTATAACTGCCTCACAATTTTCAACTCTATTGTCGTTGCCAAACTTCCATAAAATTATTGAAAAAAAACTCACATATTTTTTGGCATCTATGCCCCTAGTGCACTCACTTTAGCTACTTCAATACAGTTTTTTCCCTTTCTCTATAAGTGCCTCACAACTTTCCAACTCTATCACCATCACCAGATTTCCATAAAATTATTGAAAAATTTCCCACAATTTACAAAATGATTGTGTAAGTGTAGCTAAATCCACAAGTCCTAAAGGATGTAGGAATATTGTTTAATAAATTGTTTTAATATTAAATATCAAATGACAAAACATAGACATTTTAAAGAGAAATTAATACCTAGATATATGTCGCTACCCATTAACTTCTCTTAGGTTTTAATACCATGTTCTTAAAGATGTTCCATACAGGATTTGTGGTAAATTGGTCCAAGTGAGATCATGTCTTATGTTGGAAGGTTGACAAAGCTTGAAATCTAAACCAACAAATTTGTAACAACAGGGAGATATGCCTCTAGTTCCTTCAATTTCATCTAGAGGTTAGACATGGAGGATTTGTCTTCTCTTTCATGATTCACCATAGCCTACAAATTCCCTTCCACTTCTTCTCTAAATGTAGTCCCCCTCCTCTCATATTCAAAGATCTAATTTTCCAATTGGGCTTTCCAATTTACCAACCTTTAAGGGGTGTAGGTCAGGTCACCATGGGTGTCCATAACATATCGTTTATGATGATAGAGACAATGATTTAGGTCATGAACCTCCCTAGATAGAGTGTACCAATAGTAGAGGCATACAAAATATGTCAGGACTAAGGATCCTTTGAGTTTAGACAAGAGTTAGAGACTAGCGGTTGAGATATTGTTGCTCGTAGAGGTGAAGGAGTAAGGGACCAACATCGAATGAGAGGGTTGATGTATGAAAACCCCCATATGAGTGATCATTATGATGAGGCAATGAGAATTGAGTGTGAGTGGGAGAGTCTAGGCCTCACATGCCCAAGAGATTTAGGATTAGGTGTTTTGCACACAAATATTTAATTGTTGTGAAAGGTTTGAGAGGGTATTTTATTCCCCTTTCCTACCACGCGATTTTGAAGGAAAACAAGRCCCTCTAGCTACCTTGATGTAAAAATTGACATTTCATTCATGGAATGGAGTGAGATACCCAGTGTTGCCTCTTACTCATCCTAAGTTTTAGCTCTTCTTCCACCGAAGCTTCGAGATTGTCCATAACATTAGCCTATGTATTGAGGTGTCATTCACTTGGAACAATTTAGCATTTTGAGAATATTGAGTCTATTATAAGGCTATTTAGATGATTATTTAGATAGTTGATGAAGAGGAGATATTACCTTACAAGAGAGTCCGAACAATAAGAGTAGAATATCCAATAATAATTACTTTCAAGGTAGGTATTTCCTTTAATAGTTTAAGGCCCTAGTAGACCATCGATTCTTTTGCCTCATTGTTAGTGGCAGGTCATTTTTTCTAGGTATCATATATGGAGGAAAACCCTCAAACACTTCCCCTTATTTTGAGGATGGTACCCAAGGTAAACCCTAGGTTCTAAGGCACAAGGTTAGGCCAACGAGAGGGCTCAAAGTGGTTACATCAATATACTCATTATGAGCTCAACATCTCACTCATGGGAATAAAACCTAGGTGGGGGGATGACACTCTATCTATAACCACTCGGGCTAGACCCAATTGATATTTGTTAGTGGCATGTCCTATCTGCAAGAGTATGAAAATTCCGTCTATCCTTCAAGATCAATTATAATCCCCCAACACATGTCACCCCTTTATTTAAATATTACAATTAATGTCCATTAGCCATTTTTTATTACATTTCATATTAACAATAAATTTTACATATAATAATAATTATTATTTAAATTAGAATATTTTGAGTGCATATTTGTCCACGAAAAAATCCATTCATCTTTAATGATAGTGCCTACTAAAGGTGGCATTTTCTCCTTGCCGTCAGCGTTAGCCTAAGACAAAATTCATTTTGCTAAACGACATATTTACTTTTTTTAGATAAATGCCTCTTATCAAATCGCATCGCCTCCTTCTAACGGTAAATGTCAACTTCGGGTCTCCTTCTAACGGTTCAAGTAGCATAGCCTCCAGCCCTCCTTCTCACGGTTCAAGTCGCATAGCCTCATCGCCTCTCACGGATCAAGTCACCTTCACATCGCCTCATGTAGCCTTACCTTCGCTTGGGATCATGTCGTCTTCGCTTGGGATCATGTAGCCTTCGCTTGGGATCAAGTCGCCTTACCTTCGCTTCCCTTTTCGCCGGCCCTTATCGCTTGAGCTTTCACTCTCCTTGGAGCTTTCCTTTTAAGTTTCCCTTGCCTTGCATTAAGGTCATGGGGCCCCTCCCATCCTCCCCATTGATGTATGAAACCCCCTTGTGTATTTAAGGTATACATACTCTACCTCCTCCAACCTCCAAATTTGAAAAGTATTCTAAACTATTTATCACCTATTTATTACCTAATTTATTAATTAAATAAATAATATTATTAATAAAAAAAAATCACTATTTCAAAATAAATGAAAAAATAGTAAATAAAATATTTAATAATAACTACATTAAATTTATAATAAGAAAAAAAACAATAAAAAGAAAACGAAATTAAAAGCATATTAATACTTAAAATAATATTGGGAAGGAGATGATGCTTAAAAGAATATAGTAAAAACAAATTATTTTTAATATTATCTATTACGTCCATTTTCTTCACCTCTCCACCTCCTGTTCAACACGGCCATTTCTGTCTATTACTTCGTTTCCAACTTATCACGGCATCTCTCCATGTCCAGTTCAACACGACGATTTCTGTCATTACATGCACTCGAGTTATTTGGGTGGATACAATCATTTCTCTCTCTCTATAATTATCTTACAAATTTCAACTCTATCATCATTGCCAAGATTCCATAAAATTGTTCAACACGGCAATACGTCCATTTTCTTCACCTCTCCATCTCCCATTGAACCTCACCTCTTCAACACAGCCATTTCTGTCTATTACGTAGTTTGCAACTTACTCACGGCATCTTTCCTGACCACTACTCAAGATGTTGAAAATGATTTTAATAATACGTCGACTTTCTTCACGTCATTTTATTAATACGTCCATTTTCTTCACCTCTCCATCTCCCGTTTAACATGTCCATTTTCTTCACCTCTCCATCTCCCGTTCAACACAGTGATTTCTGTCTATTACTTCGTTTCCAAATTATCACGACATCTCTCCATCTCCAGTTCAACACGGCGATTTCTGTCACAAATTTCTCTTTCTCTATCGCCATAGTCAAGTTTCCATAAAACTATGAAAAATATCCCCACCTATTTCTTGGTCTTTATATTCTCATTGCACTTGAGCTAGTTTGGTAAATATGACCATTTCGTTTTCTTTATAAATTACTAAAATCTTTTCAACTCTATTGTCATCACCAAGTTTCTATAAAATTATTGAAAAATTCCCCACCTATTTCTCGGTCTCTATGCCCCCAATCTACTCAAGTCATTGAGGTGAATATATAGTCATTTCTCTTTCTCTACAATTACCTCACAACTTTTCAACTCTATTTCCATCGTCAAGTTTCCATAAAAGTAATGAAAAATCCCCACCTATTTCTTGGACTCTAAGCCCTATATCCACTCAAGTTAGTTGGGTGAATAAAGCCATTTCTTTTTCTCTACAAATGTCTCACAACTTTCCAAAACTCTATCACCATCGTCAAGTTTCCATAAAATTATTGAAAAAATCCCCACCTACTTCTTCTTGACCTCTATGCCCCAAATCCACTTAGTTAGTGGAGTTTTTATCATTGGCTCACAACTTTTCAACTCCATAACCATCTCCAAGTTTCCATAAAATTATTAATAAAAAGCCCACATATTTCTTGGACTTTATATCTTTAGTCCCTAGTCCCTGGTCTTAGTTCCTTTCTTTTTTTATAATTACCTTACAATTGTTCAACTTTATCACCATCACCAAATTTTCATAAAATTATTAAAAAAATTCACACTTATTTCTTCTCAATTATTCAATAATTATTAATTAATCTAATATGACTACCTATCACCTTTTTATTATTTAATTTGTACATTTCCTCTCATAATATAAAAGGACAAAGGAAGAAGAACCAACGTTCACACTTATACATATATTCAAATCATATCAAAGTACACCTTGTGCTTTAAAAACATTAGTGTTATCTGACACTGAATTTTAAATATTCTACTATTTGCAATAATAGATATCACATTCTGTTATTCACATAGTAAATTTTTATGATAATGTATTAGTAAGGAATACAAATTATTTATATTTTATCAATATATATAATATACTTTTTAAATTTATAATTATAAATCAATTTTAAATATAAAAATTCAAGTACACAAAAATCCAATGTACCCTTTAGGGTATTTGTAAAGCTGTAATATTGAGGTTTGACCAAAAGTGAGTGGTCGAATGGGTATCCTATAAGAAAAACCAAACATGGGAGGATACGCCCCTTAGGTCAAAAACCAAGGTAGCAAATACCCTTAGGGTATTTATAGAGCTGCAATAATGAGTGGCCTAAGGGTATCCCTTAAAAAAGACACCAGTGAAAGTACCACCCTGGTGGAATAAAAAGGCTAGATATTAAAGTACAACAAGCATGGGAATACCCTTTAGGGTATTTGTTCTACAATAATGAGTGGCCTGAGGGTATCCCAACCAAAAATACACTAGTGAAGGAACCATCTTGGTGGAATAAAAAAGTTAAAAATTCAAAAATTAAATTTTTATGATAATATATTAATAAGGAATACAAATTATTTATATTTTTTCAATATATATAATATATTTTTTAAATTAATAACTATAATTATAAATCATTTTTTTTTAAATTAATAACTATAATTATAAATCAATTTTAAATATAAAAACTTAAAAATTGATACAATTTATATAAAAATAGTGTATAAAATAATATATATATTGAATTATTAAAATGAATTTTTTTAGGTATATTTTACATTTTGAGAAACATGTATAATGTTTATGTTAATTAATATAATTTGATTCAATGTGATGTTAATTGGGTCTAATTTAGGTGGTTGAGCTTATCTATATAGATCTAAATCTTGGTTATGAAGAACAATTTGATTCTCTTTCATATGCACACATTGAGACTCAATTCTATAATATTAGTAACACAATGATCTTCATAACTTGTTAACTCATGAAAACAATAAGGTAGGAAAGTTTTCATCATAGAAACAACTTGTTAAATAAAATGAATTAATCATCAATTTTCTTAAGGTTAATAAACTAAAATTGGTCTCAATGGATGGTAATAATCATCATCCACAACTAAATAATACATAGAATATAAAATATCTTGGATGTGGAGATAGGGATGGATATTGATGAGGTTAATGCGTGTTTGGTCATGGAGGAAATGCCTACCTAGTGTGAGGACTATGAAGCAATGGGGGAGATGGTGGGGGATGATGGAGGCCATAATGGCATGTCCTTCAAGTTCCAAGTCCAAGTTTAACCTATTACTATGGGCTCATTCTAGTACATGTAGCATCATGGTTTTATTAGGCAAGGTAATGCTAGTAGTAATGAGGAACATGGTGATAGTTACGTGGGACTACAACTTTGACTTGGGAATTTACAAGGATATTTACCTAGACGTGAGGCAAATATTGATATCAAGATTCAACCTACTCTTCTGATAGCTTTGTTAGTTGGTATCCATGCTATATTGTATCGATCTACCATGAATTTGAAGGGGGATCTCTGAACCGTGACATGGGCTTACATTCTATAGGATTAAGTTCCTCTCCTTCTAAGGTCATTCAAGCATATAGAACGTGGAAAAAACAATCACAGTAGGTGCAAAGGAAAACCAAGAAAATGTAGAGCAAAGATGGTGACAAAGGAAGCAACAACAACTTACCATAGAATATTTTTTGATGAAATCAAAAGGGTTGTTGAGGCAATTGAGGATAGGGTGAGAAAATAGAGAGGTGTGACCCTCGACATGCAAGTTGAWGAGGAAATTTTGGAATGAACTCTAGACMMTAKATTTTTGAGAACTAGGGATACCAAACTCTTCAAAAWGGTGGAACTATWCTAACATATGATAACTTTGATADCYATGGTAGGTGATATTRGATATGCTCATTGGAATGRCRCCCTSAACAAAYYRAACTAGCTAAAAGGGAAATMADACCATATTGATAAAYAATATGACAATATCATCCATGRAATTTTGAKGWTATAGGAARGAAGTGACAATAAGAGAGAKGAAGAACAACCTCRAAAGGTGAAGGAAGAGAATTTAGGCAATGTGGATGCAATGCAGTGAGAAGAATTTGTCAAAACTAATCCAGAGGAGGACTTACCTCCAATCTTCATCAATGTTGACATAGAATTGATTAGCCTTGGGCTTTCTAGGTTTCTCTCTTTTGATATATATATATGTATGTATGTATGTATGTATGTATGTATGCATGTATGTATGTATGTATGTATGATATAATCATTTATGTTCAGAATCAAGAAAGTAGTACTATAGGCTTATGTCATTTACATTTTTATGTGGAACCTCATAATAGCCTTGGTATGTCTATTTTGAAAACTCTAATGCTCTATTTTCTTGGAGAAGAGGTTGTAAAGGACTCTTTTGGTAATTATTTTTGTAAAATATTAATAGAAGTTATTTGAAATACAAAACAGAACAAAAAAATATTATTTAACCTTATAATAAAATCATATTTTTTTTATTATTAAGTTTAATAATTTGTTTTCCCATGTTTTAAACAACATCTGGTTAAAGTAGTCAATTGGGTCTAGCTTGGGTGATTGGGAGGATAAATTCTATCCTCCCCACCTAGGTTCAATTCTGGCTTATGACATGTATGCTCTCTATGAGAAAGCTTTTTTTTGTAAGCTATCAGTGACCTTTTCATATTAACATAAGAGGAAAAAACATCTATTTTTTCATTGGCTTGCCACTCAGGAAACCAGAACAACAAAAGAATAATTGTTTATTAGGTCTAATGTTCTTAGATCTACAAAAATATAAACAAACATTGTCTTCAAAATTACAAAAAATGAGTTGCCATTGTCTAGAGATCTAGCTTCTAAATTGGTGCTCAACTAGCCTAGCATAGACTATATATGAAAACCAAAAGACTAATAAGCTAAACACATAGAATTAAGTAGGAGGAGAATTAGATTCTTCCATAGGAACCTGTTAGTTTTCTTTACATGATGCGTTGAGGTCCAAACATACTGCTTTCTCTGTAAGAAGAGTGATTTTATGGTACACTACCTTGATTTCAATTGAAGGTACTCCATTTGCATCAAAATCTCACTGTGGGCTATATTTCTCTCTGCCAACATTTTTATCAAGAGAGTTTTCATGTGCCAGTACAGGTCTATGGTCATGTTGTACTTCATATCTCTAGAGTGTGAGGAACAAGTATCTATAATTCATTAACAAAGCTATGCATCGACTTACTCATCTGGGAAAAGGTTGTAGTCCAAGCGAATGTCAACCTCCACAATTTCTAGTTTGGCGTGAATCTCTCGTGGCATGTAAGTCTTGAAGGCCTCTATATATGCTTTAGCCTTCAGTTGGGATCATGGAGTTAGGATTCTACCTCTTCTTTGTTGGCCCTTTTGGCTAGGTCCTCCCCTTCCCATGATTGCCCGTTAGAGAGATAGATTGGCACCATAAGATGGGGTGCACACCCAAGGCCCTATGGGGCAAACAAAAAAACAATAAATAAAAGTCAAAATAGAGGAGCAGTTGGAGAGGATTGAATTACTCTTTGGAACTAAATTATAATTCCCTTTATAGCCAATGTCCATTGCGTCATGTCAAGTCTCCTTAGCTCATATCACATTCATTCTCCAGGATTGAACCCTCACATTCTAGTACAACCTCCAAATATTTCCATTGCCAAATGCCGAAGGGGAATGAACCCCAATAATTTTTACTCTTGCCATGTTAATGCCCCTATGAGTATGAGATTCTAGAGATGAGGTCAAATGATGTTGCAATAAACCTGCAACGGGCAGGGTCTTCATTACTCTGGATACAATATTATTAGTGACATCTTCATGTGCACAAGGGGAATGAATTATCCCTTCCCCATATCACTTTACATTTACTGAAAATTGGTATGAGATGACAGGTCAAATCACCACATAGGACTTCAGAGGGTGAGATATCAATTGGCTACTAAATTTCTAATACTGACACCTAAGTAAATTGCTTACTAGAGATTTCCTTGCTATAAATCATATTAGAATCCCACAAAAAAAAATACACTCATTGGAATAATTAACTGAAACAAATAGTGGAAGAAAAGAAACTGATTTTAAATACACAAAGATTTATTCCCTTCAAATAAACTTATCGTTAGAATAATATCAAAGCTTACATGGGCTCCCAAATGTGGGAAAATGACCCACTAAGAAATAAATAAAAATATAGACTAAACCTCAAACCCTAGGAACTCATCCTTGGTTGTACGGCCTTGTACTTTCAATTTTCAGACATGTACACACATGTAATCACTATAACTCATGCAAATACATTATTTCCTATACTGCTAGCCATGTACATATTCATATGTCCTCATTGTGAACTGTGTACAACTCTGTATTATTGTTGTGGCTACGAAATTTGTCATATCTCATTGTGGTTTCCCATGTCCTCTCTTCTCCCCAACTTGTACTGATCTCTAGATGAAAGTCCTTCTCCACCTATCTAAGATCTCCTTGAATCATAGTCCTTCATGATCCAAACCTTGAGAAAAAGACCTTCTTTTCTCTCTATATATATATGAAAAGGTGTCTCCTCCTTTACCCTTGCCATGATTTTATAATACTGAGTTATGACCTAACCCTAATCTCCAAAGTGATTGACGGTTGAGATTAAATATCACCTCACTTGATATCAATGGCTAAGATTTAATTCACTAATGCAAATAAATTTAACACTTCATTAAATAAAACTCAACTAATTAATAAAAGAACTTTACTTTAATAATTCTTTTAGTTAAATTAAATTACTAAGGTAGAAGGATTTGGACGACTTCCACACATATAAAAACTTAGACCTATGTGGAAGTACATGTCCAATGCTACAAACATCAACACTTCCTCTTAGCGAGGACAATATTCTGAACCACTCCACGTTTGTCCCTAAAAAATATGAACTTCCTTTTAACCAAGGGTTTGATCAGAATGTCTACAACATGCTCATCTGTGGAAACATATTGAAGCTTAATTTCTCCGCTTTGGGTCATGTCTCAAATGAAGTGATACCTTATCTCTATATGCTTGGACCTGTCATGGAATACTAGATTCTCAAAGAGTTTGATACATCTATGATTATCATAGTATATCACCATGGGCTCCAAATCCTAATCAAATAATCTTGAAAGCAATTTGAGAAGCCAAATGGATTCACAACTAGACATACTCACTTCCATATACTCTGCCTCTATTGATTTGAGTGCTACAAAATTCTTCTTCGTGTTGAACCATGATATCACTGTCAATCCCAAGTTGAAGCAACACCATGAGGTCTTCTTCCTATCTAGTGCACTCCCTACCCAATCTGAGTCTAAATATCCCTGCAAATTCACTCCATCACCTCCAAGATAACTCAACCCATAATCCACTCTACCTCTCAAGTACCTGATCACATGCTTCGCTACTATCCAATGCACATGCCTCAGCTCCACCATGAACTAGCTTAAGGTGTTCAAAGAAAAACATATATCTGGCCCGATGTTGATAAAATAGATCAAGGAACCTATTAGTTGTCTGTATATATTTGGATCCACCAACTATGAATCTGAAGTGACAACCTTCTTCAGGTTGGTAACCATAAGTGTATCCATCGATCTACAATCCTCCATCCTAAATCTACTCAAGATCTATACTGTGTACTTCCCTTGACCAAGGAATATCTCTCTCGATATCTGTCATACCTCTAACCCAAAGAAATAATGCATCAAGCCAATGTCCTTTATCTCAAACTCTATATCCAAATCTTCCTTGCACTCTACTATAATATCCTCTACACTTGTGAGAAATAAATCATCCACTTGCAACACCAAGACGAGTGGATCAAACCCAACAAGTATGAAGTACAAGTTAGGATCCACCTCACTCTTGGTGAATCCCATACTCAACAAGTATCTGTCAATCATGGAATACCAATCCCTGAGTTCCTTTTTTATTCTAAACAAGGATTTTTTAATCTTGCACACATGAGACTCTCTCCCATGTACCTCAAATCACCAAGGTTTTTCTATATATACTTCTTCCTCAATGATCCCATTGAGGAAAGCTATCTTCACGTCCATCTGGTGAATCCTCCAACCCATAAACGAGGAAATAAATATAACATCTCTAATGGAAGCATACTTGGTGAATGGAGAAGATATATCCTTGTATTCCACTTCCCCTCTCAAATATAACCCTCTCGCCGCAAACATCACCTTGAAATTCTCGATGCTTCCATCTGCAACATGTTTGATCTTGAAGAGCCACCTAGAACTCACCACCAAATTCCCCTTTAGTCTCGAAACTACATCTCACACATCATTCTTCATGATAGAGGCATACTCCTCCACCATGGTGTCCTTCCAAGCTTATTGATTTGCCACTTCCTCAAAATTCGAAGGATTAACATCAATGATGCTACTCATAAGAGCCATATAGTTGGGAAACCTCCTCGGAGGCCTACTCTCCTTGAATGCACTCCTAGGAGCCTCAATAGAATCCCTCAATGTACATAATAGCCACATGGGTCTCTTGAAAGAACTGGAAGGGGATAACTCCTCCTCCCCACCTAAATTATGACTCCCTAAACTATGTCTCTAGTGCATCTCTCCATCTCCAGTTCAACATGACTATTTTTGTTTATTAAGTCAATGCACTAGAGTTAGTTGGGTGGATACAATCATTTCTCTTTCTCTATAATTATCTCACAAATTTCAACTCTATCATCATTGTCAAGATTGCATAAAATTGTTGACAAAATCCCCACATATTTCTTGGTTTCTATGGTCCTAGTGAATTTGAGTCACTTAAGTGAATAAGACTATTTCACTTTCCCTATAATTTCTTCACAACTTTCCAACTCTATCATCATCACCAAGTTTCCATAAAATTATTGAAAAATTCCCCACTTAATTCTTGGCCTCTATGCTTCCAATGCACTCAAGTGAGTGGAGTGAATACGACCATTTCTCTTTCTCTATAATTGCCTCACAACTTTCCAACTCTATTTCCATTGCCAAGTTTTCATAAAGTTATTGAAAAAAATCCCTACCTATTTCTTGGTCTCTATGATCCCAATACACTCAAGTCAGTTGGGTGAATATTATCATTTCACTTTCTCTATAATTGCCTCACAACTTTCCAACTCTATCGCCGTAGTCAAGTTTCCAAAAGACTATGGAAAATATTCCCATCTATTTCTTGGCCTCTATGTTGTCATTGCACTTGAGTTAGTTTCATGAATATGACCATTTCTCTTTCTTTATAAATTCCTAACAACTTTTCAACTCTATTGTCATCGCCAAATTTCCATAAAATTATTGAAAAATTCCCAACCTATTTATGGGTCTCTATGCCCCCAATCTACTCAAGTCATTGGGGTGAATATAAGGCCATTCCTCTTTCGCTACAATTACCTCACAACTTTCCAACTCTATTTCCATGGTAAAGTTTCTATAAAAGTAATGAAAAATCCCCACCTATTTCTTGGAATCTAAGCCCTATGTCCACTCAAGTTAGCTGGGTGAATAAGTCCATTTCTCTTTCTCTACAAGTGCCTCACAAATTTCCAAAACTCTATCACCTTCGTCAATTCTCCATAAAATTATTGAAAAAATCCCCACCTACTTCTTAGCCTCTATGCCCCAAATCCACTTGAGTTAGTGAAGTGAATATGAAAATTTCTCTTTCTTTATCAGTGGCTCACAACTTTTCAGCTCTATGGCCATCCCCAAGTTTCCATAAAATTATTGATAAAAACCCCACCTATTTCTTGGACTTTATATCTTTAGTGCACTCAAGGTCATTTCTCTTTTTTATAATTACCTTACAAATGTTCAACTTTATCACGATCACCAAGTTTTCATAAAATTATTAAAAAAATTCACACCTATTTCTTATCAATTATTCAATAATTATTGATTAATCTAATATGGCTACCTATTACCTTTTTATTATTTAATTTGTACATTTCCTCTCATGGTATCTACAAAATATCCCAATCACTTCGAAAAAAGTGCAAAGGAAGAAGAACCAATGTTCACACGTATACATATCTTCAAATCATATCAAGTTGCAGCTTGTGCTTTATAAACATTATTGGTATCCGACACTCTGAATTTTAAATATTCTACTATTTGCACTAACATATATCACATGGAGTAAATATTTATGATAATATATTAGTAAGGAATAAAAATTATTTATATTTTATGTATATACAATATACTTTTTAAATTAATAACAATAATTTTAAATCAGTTTTAAATATAAAAACTCAAAAATTGATACATTCTATATAAGAATAGTGTATAAAATAAATACATATATTGAATTATTAAAATGAAATTTTTTTAGGTATATTTTACATTTCAGTATGAGAAACATGTGTAATGTTTATGTTAATTAGTATAATTTGATTCAATGTAATGTTAATTGGGTCTAATTTGGGTGGCTAAGCCTATCTATCTAGATCTAAATCTTGGTTATGAAGAACACTTTGACAATCTTTCATATGCACACATTAGGACTCAATTCTATAATATTTGTAACACAATGACCTTCATAACTTGTTACCTCATGAAAACCAAAATAAGGTAGGAAAGTTTCCATCATAGAAACAACTTGTTAAAGAAATTGATTTAATCATCAATTTTCTTAAGGTTAATAAACTAAAATTGGTCTCAATGGATGGTAATCATAATCATCCACAACTAAATAATATATAAAATATAAAATATCTTGGATGTGGAGATAGGGATGGATATTCATGAGGTTAATGCATGTTTGGTCATGGAGGCAATGCCTACCTAGTGTGAGGACTATGAAGCAATGAGGGAGATGGTCGGGGGCGATGGAGGCCATAATGGCATGTCCTTCAAGTGACAAGTCCAATTTTAACCTATTACAATGGGCTCATTCTAGTACACATAGCATCATGGTTTTATTAGGCAAGGTAATGCCAGTAGTAATGAGGAACATGGTGATAGTTACGTGGGACTACAACTTTGACCTAGAAATTTACAAGGATATTTACCTAGACATGAGGAAAATATTGATATCATGATTCAACCTACTCTTTTGATAGCTTTGTTAGTGGGTATCGATGTTATATTGTATTGATCTACCATGAATTTGAAAGGGGCTCTCTGAACTGTGACATGGGCTCACATTCTATAAGATTAAGTTCCTCTCCTTCTAATGTCATTCAAGCATATAGAACATGGGAAAAGAAATCATAATAGGTGAAAAGGAAAGCCCAAGAAATGTAGAGCAGATATGGTGAAAAAGGAAGCAACAACAACTTACCATAGAATATTTTTTGATGAAATCAAAAGGGTAGTGGAGGCAATTGAGGATATGGTGAGAAAATAGAGAGGTGTGACCCTCGACATGCAAGTTGATGAGGAAATTTTGGAATGAATATTAGACAATAGATTTTTCAGAACTAGGGATACCAAACTCTTCAAAATGGTGGAACTCTACTAACATATGATAACTTTGATAGCCATGATAGTTGATATTGGATATTCTAATTGGAATGACGCCCTCAAGAAATTGAACCAACTAAAAGGAAAACTAGACCATATTGATAAACAATATGACAATATCATCCATGAAATTTTGGAGTTATAGGAAAGAAGTGACAATAAGGGAGAGGAATAACAACCTCAAAAGGTGAAGGAAGATAATTTAGGCAATGTGGATTCAATTGAGTGTGAATAATTTTTCAAGACCAATCTAGAGGAGGACTTACCTCCAATCTTCATCAATGTTGACATAGAATTTATTAGCCTTGGTATTTCCATGTTTTTTTCTTTTGATATGTGTGTGTGTGTGTGTGTGTGTGTGTGTGTGTGTGTGTGTTGGCCCTTGGTTATGGATTAAGGAAGAAAGCAAAGAATAATTAAAAGGAAAGGCGAAGTATGAACTGTGCGGAAGGCATAATGACCGAGAATGGGTCGAAGTGAGTCAAAGAAGGAGCAAAGTAAGGGAAAGCGAGTCGTTGGACGAGAATATCAAGGAAGACATATCAACAAAGGATATGGATCATGGAAAACTCAGCAAGCATAAAAATCCATCAACGAGTGCTTTGGGGCACCTCACAGGAAAGAAGGAAAGACAGGTTGGCGAAGCCCTGAAAATATGGGTCAAGTGGACCTAAGGTTTTAGTCACCTAGGTTTTGGCAGTTAGGGTTTTGACACCTAGGTTTCAGCCTAAGGTTGTCTGAAATTCATTGTAATGTATAAATAAAGGTCTAAGAGAGCTGGGTGGGGTTCGTCGTTGGTTGATATGGTTGTTTGCTTATGCTGTTGAGCACGACTATTGCTACTATTGTATGGAGAGAGAGAGAAGTGTTGTGTTTGAGAGAATTCTATATTGCAAGATCTTCAACTAGGTGTGAAGATCAACCCTATAGTTGGGTGCGCAGGGAGGGGAAGATAGAGAAGAGAGAAAGAGAGAAGATCTGCAAGCTAACTGTGTAGATAGAACTGTATGCCTTCATCTAATATATTATAAAGCACAGTTCTGTGGACGTAGCCCTAGAGAGAGGGTGAACCATGTATATCTTGTGTTATGTGTGATTGATGTTGTGTTCTTTGTCATTTGATATGTTGTTATTGTGTTATTGTGTCACTACTACATATGGGCAGATTATTCCACAAAATTTTTCCACGCTTCCACTAGTTTCATCTTTTTTTTAAACAGCGCGGGATTTTCATCGATATTGCCATGAAAGTCCATCGCAATATCCACGAAAATATTATTTTAACCTAGTCGAGATTTTTGTCGCAATAACGACGAACTTTTGTGGCAATAGTGACATAAATTTTTCCTATCTCATTGGTCGGTGTTAACGACTAGTTGACTATTTGATCTATATATATGTGACTTTAAGAGACTTTGCGACACAATTTCAGTAGTTGCGACACTGTTCTTGGCTTTTCTTTGAGCTGTTTATTTTTTCCGTCACCCATCGATTGAACAAATCCAATTCTCGATCTCCATAGCTCAGATTTTGAACTTGCAAGGTTAGTATGTTATTTTTTTTATTGATGTACTCATTTAACTTGTAAATTTTTGTTCAAATGTCCAAATTTCATGTAGCTTGTTTTTTCCTTGATAATGTATTATATGTGTAGTACCATATTTCATGTCTTTGGTTTTTGGATATAGTTAGTATATTCTATGGAAAAGGGTATGTGGATTCCATAATATTCTAGGTTTATGGAATCCACATACCCTTTTCCCTTCAATTGTAGCTATAATCTCTCTCTTTTTTCATTGATAAATATATGGGATTGCTCTTGAAACTCAACCCTGATCAGTGAAATAATAGTAATTGATTGTCATTTTCTTCTCTCTTTTATTTTTAAGACCTAACAAAAAAACACCAACAAATCTTGATTGAAGCTTTGATACCACTTGTTACTCTTCTGATAGATTCAATATATATAACATATTTTTTGGCTTATGTCTCTAGTGCATTTGAGTCACTAAAATCTTTTCAACTCTATTGTCATCACCAAGTTTCCATAAAATTATTGAA
Organism: Picea engelmannii; assembly: GCA_009831015.1. Lineage (NCBI taxonomy): Eukaryota > Viridiplantae > Streptophyta > Pinopsida > Pinales > Pinaceae > Picea > Picea engelmannii. The sequence continues at coordinate 1,457,238 of ML778836.1, forward strand.
AAATTCCCCACCTATTTCTTGGTCTCTATGCCCCCAATCTACTCAAGTCATTGGGGTGAATATATAGTCATTTCTCTTTCTCTACAATTACCTCACAACTTTTCATCTCCATTTCCATCATCAAGTTTCCATAAAATTAATGAAAAATCCCCACCTATTTATTTCTTGGACTCTAAGCCCTATATCCACTCAAGTTAGTTGGGTGAATAAGGCCATTTCTTTTTCTCTACAAATGTCTCACAACTTTCCAAAACTCTATCACCATCGTCAAGTTTCCATAACATTATTGAAAAAATCCCCACCTACTTCTTCTTGACCTCTATGCCCCAAATCCACTTACTTAGTGGAGTTTTTATCATTGGCTCACAACTTTTGAGCTCCATAGCCATCTCCAAGTTTCCATAAAATTATTGATAAAAACCCCACATATTTCTTGGACTTTATATCTTAGAGAGACCGTAGCTTCAGTGCCACTTGTCGTAGGTATGGACTAGCTCTAGTCCCTAGTCCCTGTTCTTAGTTCCTTTCTTTTTTTATAATTACCTTACAAATGTTCAACTTTATCACCATCACCAAGTTTTCATAAAATTATTAAAAAAAATCACACTTATTTCTTATCAATTATTCAATAATTATTAATTAATCTAATGTGGCTACCTATTACCTTTTGATTATTTAATTTGTACATTTCCTCTCATGGTTATAAAAGGGCAAAGGAAGAAGAACCAACGTTCACATATCAAAGTACAACTTGTGCTTTAAAAACATTATTGGTATCTGACACTGTGAATTTTAAATATTCTACTATTTGCAATAACAGATATCATATAGTGAATTTTTATGATAATGTATTAGTAAGGAATAAAAATTATTTATATTTTATCAATATATATAATATATTTTTTAAATTTAAAATTATAAATCAATTTTAAATATAAAAATTCAAGTACACAAAAATCCAATGTACCCTTTAGGGTATTTGTAAAGCTGTAATATTGAGGTTTGACCAAAAGTGAGTGGTCGAATGGGTATCCTATAAGAAAAAACAGACAGGGGAGGATACGCCCCTTAGATCAAAAACCAAGGTAGCAAATACCCTTAGGGTATTTGTAGAGCTGCAATAATGAGTGGCCTAAGGGTATCCCTTAAAAAAGACACCAGTGAAAGTACCACCCTGGTGGAATAAAAAGGCTAGATATTAAAGTATAACAAGCATGGGAATACCCTTTAGGGTATTTGTTCTACAATAATGAGTGGCCCGAGGGTATCCCTTAAAAAAGACACCAGTGAAGGAACCACCCTGGTGGAATAAAAAAGTTAAAAATTTAAAAATTAAATTTTTATGATAATATATTAATAAGGAATACAAATTATTTATATTTTATCAATATATATAATATATTTTTTAAATTAATAATTATAATTATAAATCAATTTTAAATATAAAAACTCAAAAATTGATAAAATCTATATAAAACTAGTGTATAAAATAAATATATATATATTGAATTATTAGATTGAATTTTTTTTAGGTATATTTTACATTTTGAGAAACATGTGTAATGTTTATGTTAATTAATATAATTTGATTCAATGTGATGTTAATTGGGTCTAATTTGGGTGGTTGAGCTTATCTATCTAGATCTAAATCTTGGTTATGAAGAACAATTTGATTCTCTTTCATATTCACACATTGGGACTCAATTCTATAATATTTGTAACACAATGATCTTCATAACTTGTCAATTCATGAAAACTGGAATAAGGTAGGAAAGTTTTCATCATAGAAACAACTTGTTAAAGAAAATGAATTAATCATCAATTTTCTTAAGGTTAATAAACTAAAATTGGTCTCAATGGATGGTAATAATCATCATCCACAACTAAATAATACATAGAATATAAAATATCTTGGATGTGGAGATAGGGATGGATATTGATGAGGTTAATGTGTGTTTGGTCATGGAGGAAATGCCTACCTAGTGTGAGGACTATGAAGCAATGGGGGAGATGGTGGGGGATGATGGAGGCCATAATGGTATGTCCTTCAAGTTCCAAGTCCAAGTTTAACCTATTGCTAAGGGCTCATTCTAGTACATGTAGCATCATGGTTTTATTAGGCAAGGTAATGCCAGTAGTAATGAGGAACATGGTGATAGTTATGTGGGGCTACAACTTTGACTTGGGAATTTACAAGGATATTTACCTAGACATGAGGTAAATATTGATATCAAGATTCAACCTACTCTTCTGATAGCTTTGTTAGTGGGTATCCATGCTATATTGTATCGATCTACCATGAATTTGAAGGGGGATCTCTGAACCGTGACATGGGCTCACATTCTATAGGATTAAGTTCCTCTCCTTCTAAGGTCATTCAAGCATATAGAACGTGGGAAAAACAATCATAGTAGGTGCAAAGGAAAACCCAGAAAATGTAGAGCAAAGATGGTGACAAAGGAAGCAACAACAACTTACCATAAAATATTTTTTGATGAAATCAAAAGGGTTTTTGAGGCAATTGAGGATAGGGTGAGAAAATAGAGAGGTGTGACCCTCGACATGCAAGTTGATGAGGAAATTTTGGAATCAACTCTAGACAATAGATTTTGGAGAACTAGGGATACCAAACTCTTCAAAATGGTGGAACTATACTAACATATGCTAACATTGATAGCATTGGTAGGTGATATTGGATATGCTCATTGGAATGGCACCCTCAACAAATCAAACTAGCTAAAAGGGAAATCAGACCATATTGATAAACAATATGACAATATCATCCATGAAATTTTGAGGTTATAGGAAAGAAGTGACAATAAGAGAGAGGAAGAACAACCTCGAAAGGTTAAGGAAGAGAATTTAGGCAATGTGGATGCAATGCAGTGAGAAGAATTTGTCAAAACTAATCCAAAGGAGGACTTACCTCCAATCTTCATCAATGTTGACATAGAATTGATTAGCCTTGGGCTTTCTAGGTTTCTCTCTTTTGATATATATATATGTATGTATGTATGTATGTATGTATGTAAGTATGTATGTATGTATGTATGTATGTATGTTATAGTCATTTATGTTCAGAATCAAGAAAGTAGTACTATAGGCTTATGTCATTTGCATTTTTATGTGGAACCTCATAATAGCCTTGGTATGTCTATTTTGAAAACTCTAATGCTCTATTTTCTTGGAGAAGAGGTTGTAAAGGACTCTTTTGGTAATTATTTTTGTAAAATATTAATAGAAGTTATTTGAAATACAAAACAGAACAAAAAAATATTATTTAACCTTATAATAAAATCATATTTTTTTTATTATTAAGTTTAATAATTTATTTTCGCATATTTTAAACAACATCTGGTTAAAGTAGTCAATTGGGTCTAGCTTGGGTGATTGGGAGGATAAATTCTATCCTCCCCACCTAGGTTCAATTCTGGCTTATGACATGTATGCTCTCTATGAGAAATCTTTTTTTTGTAAGCTATCAGTGACCTTTTGTAACACCCTGTTTCCCCTAGTTTGTAAAAATAACTGGACTGGACAGAACTATGGCAAACTCATAAATGTGAATATGTGATGTAAGCGGACCTTGAGGAAAAGGTCAATAAATATAAATAACATTATGAATTTTATTGCAAGACTGTTGAGAGGGGATGTGCAGAAAAGGAGACCATGATGGCGATGGAAGGCACCTGGAAAGGTGGCGTTAACTTCCATATTTGGACTCCATTGGCCTAGAGAACCAAAATCGGCTCGCTGGCCCCAAATTAAATATCTCGCAGGCTGGTAGGTAGATGGCTTAATGAGGGATGGGAGGTGAACCGCCCATCCGTAGAGCCATCAGGCCTGACCAATGCGAGGGAAATCGCGCCACATGCAACCTCGCAAGAGGATAAGGTGTGGGGTAGAAGCGATTGTGGGGTAGACGCGAGGGGAGAACTCTGGCTTTATGAAGAGTGAGTGATAGCAGAAAGGAAGGATTGCAACCTTTGCTCTTGGTCACTGGAAAACAGAGACGCAGTCTCACAACATCGTGGTCTCAGCTTGGGAGTGGCTAGTGGTAAATCCACTGGGAGTCGCTAAGCCTACGGTTGGGTGGAAACGAACACCCCTCTCAGCAATTGCTTGACCCCTGGTGTTATTTCTGATAAGCGTTTTGCCTCTGGCATATTGAAATATATATATATATATATGTGTGTGTGTGTGTGTGTGTGTGTGTGTGTGTGTGTGTGTGTGTTTATTCTGATGATTATGCCCATAAGCTATGAAATTGTGAATGAATTCATTGTAAGAATGTTTGTAGGATGTTTTGATCAGTACTAGTAGTTGTATATTTGTATGGAAGAGACTACATATGGAATATGTCCTCAGGAATTTTTATTTACATGCGTACTAATCTAATTCAGACTTCATGTCTGGTTCTCGGGTGAACGATACCCTTATCTGCCTCAGATAGTACCCTGAGTAAATCTCCCCATAGAGATAACCTCCTTGAAAGGCCCACCAAGAACCCGGAAAGTAAATGTGAAGGCATAAAGCCTTAGTAACCCTGCATGAGGAGAAACGATCCCCTTGAAAACCCGAGATGGCAGCATAAGGATGGAGTAACGAATCAATGGATGAGATCCCGTCGAGAGATATATGGTCACTCACGACCGTCAGATCGGAGGAAGAAGATGGAGTGTTAAGTGCTTTAACCCTGATAGGTATTAATCGATGGACGAGATTTCATCGGAAAATGTGTGGTCACTCCTAATCGCTAGATTTGGTAAGAGGAAGCTGGAAAGGTAAGTGCCTTACCCTTGATAGGTGGCGAACGTCGGACGAGATCCTGTCGGGAAATCTGTGGTAGAGTTTAGGACCGTAGATCCCCAAGGTCCATGAGAGTATCCGGACTGTGGATATTTCCACACTCAGGAAGTCGTGGGAGAGCCCACAAGTAGGGAATCTTTCCGAGCCATCAGATCTTGGCTGAAAAACCCGACATCCGTTGGATCTGTCAGGAGTTACCCGAGAGTGAAGACTCCAGTGTATAGGGGCAAAAAAAACCCCGGAATAGATCTAAGTCGTTCGATTGATAGAGGCCACACGTCAAGAGATCTCCCATTTCGGGAAACCCGGAGTTGGGAAATCAGGAGTCCTATTGACAAGAGATCGAGACTTTCCATTGTGGAAATCTTAGGATGGATCTGGGTCGTCCGATTGACAGAGGCCACGTGTCAAGAGATCTCCCATTTCAGGAAATTAGGAATTGCGAGATCGGGAGTCCTGGCGACAAGGAGTCGGGACTTTCCTGGGTGGAAACCCCGGAGCAGTTGTGGACCATCTGATTTAAGGAAGTGATGTGTTGAGAGATTACCCATTTCGAGAAATCGAGGATCGGGGATTCGAGAGTTCCGTTGACAAAGACTCGGGCTCTTGCCTTGACAAATCCCGATCCATAATGTTGAGACAATAGCATGTGGCTAAGTCCCAATGGATGGGCGAGATTCCTTCGGGAAATCTCAGGGTCCGTAACGACCGTTCGATGTGAGGAACAGATGCCAGTTTTACGTTGGGGTGCGAGCATGGATTTGGGTAAGTAGCGAACAGATCTAGATGGCCAGAGTCCACCTGCCTAGATCTATGGCTAAGGATGCATTCTGGA
>ML778837.1:12996-28541 GCA_009831015.1 Picea engelmannii
AAACGTTCAATTCAACCCAAAAGCAAAAGCAAATTGATACATTCAAAGATAGAATTTTGATAGCAGAGACCACTTCAAGAAGACTTGAAGCTGCTACACAAATTACAAACTATCTCTGAAAACTAACTGTACAACACATTGATTATCTCTGAAAACTAACTGTACACCCAATGCTGACCAATCCATATTAAGTCTAAACGTTCAATCCAACTCAAAAGAAAAATCAGAGTCTAGAACCCAATGCTGGCCATCCATATGAAGTTAAAACGTTCAATTCAACCCAAAAGCAAAAGCAAATTGATACATTCAAAGATAGAATTTTGATAGCAGAGACCACTTCAAGAGGACTTGAAGCTGCTACACAAATTACAAACTATCTCTGAAAACTAACTGTACTGCACATTGATAGTAAAAACATATTTTCAACCAGATCAAACCATACATAGACTGGATCTGCAGTTTTACTTATATGATTCTCTCCACCAAGAGCCTTCACATTGATAGTAAAAATATATTTTCAACCAGATCAAACCATACATAAACTGGATCTGCAATTTTACTTATATGATTCTCTCCACCAAGAGCCTTCTGATAGTTATCTTGTTGTTGTAAGAAATCATTGTAGAATGATCCAAATGCTCAAGATGATTATCTCTATACTGACCATGACTGAATCTGACCCGACTAACGGGACTACGCTGCTGATTATGGTTCTGATCCTGAGCAGGCCAGAACTCGTTGCCATGGACATAATTCGCCATTAAAATCATTACTAACATGAACCCACATACTGCTGTTTTCTTCATGGTTCTCTGGAATTTCGTCTCCTCCTCCTCTTGCCTGTAGAGGCTGCCTCTCTGCTCTCAATCGCCTGCCTTGACTTGCGTCTCTTGCTCATGGTTTTAAAGGCATCTCAACGAATTTTTGGGGAAAGTAATCAAAGTCACTAACCATCATCCGTTCGATTTCAACAACTAATTCTGTGATTATGGCAGATTCGATAATGGAGTCTGGTGTCCTTGGGAAATGAATCACAATAATGAAACAAATGCTTAAACTGCACATAATATAAATTGACTTCTTAAGTGATGTGGCCCTTATCCGGTAGTTGAGCAGCCCGTGCGTAATTGTCAACCAGTGGTAATGCTGTGCACGTACTCCACAGGGTAAAGTAAAAGAAAAGTAACCTACCTGCATATCGCTTGGGCTACACGCTACATCATTTACAAGCCTTCAAGGAGGGGCTATCATTAAAGGAGCCTTTCATCCAAAGTCGGGATTGAAAGTTCAAAGAGCTCGTCATTCTATGTGATATCGAAACTCTGCAAACACCTTTATATGTATAGAATCCAATCCCAAGCCTTTATTGCATTGTACAACTTTCTCATACTGTAAAGTGGTCGTGGTCAGCAATGGAGTAGGTTAATTTTGAGCAAACAAATTTGTTTTTCAGTCAAAAAAAAAAAAATGACTTGAATCTGGTCAGATTTTGAGGGGTAGTTTAAGTTTAGCATGAATCAAAGTTCTATGCATTTCAAAACATTACTCTAGGGGTTTTGTCTCATTATGCTCAGAAAATCGATTAGAGTTTTGGATTGGCAGAAAATTTGCTCACACATTGCAGGTGGACCCAGAAAGGTAACTCACGAGGGAAGATTGCTCCCGGATTAGCCCACTCCATCATCAATATCCAAAGCTGTCAGCAATATCCACCCAGCTCAGCATTGAATGTTGCGGTAGATGGATCCCAAAGCAATTTAGATTCGACCATCTATATGTAAAAAAATGTTATTATAATTGCAAGACATAAAAGTGTTTCTTATTGTGTAAGATTTCAATTTTCTTGGACATAAGAAAACAAGTCAATGGTTCAAGACCTAAGATTCAAAGACATCTCACATGAGTGGATATATTCTCTTCATATCATATTCATGCATTTTGGATAGAAACCAGCCTAGATCCATCTTATCCCCAGATCTATCAAGCTTGGAGAGGGTTAAATCTCTTGATGTGCAAACATTTTTTCATTCTAAAAAAGGTTTGTACCTCTAGAGATTTTATCTCTCTCAACTTTTGATAAATCCAGGATTAAGATTTATCTAGGCTAGTTTCATTTATTCTTATAAACTCTGTCAACTAATATAAATTTAAGTCAACTTATATTAAAAAAAAATAATGTATTTTTTTAGTTATGTATATGACATCATCTCCTCCATATTAATAGACTCTAGACACAATTATGTTATAATTTATAAATATTCAAAAAAATATTATAATTAATTGTGAAAATCTACATTCTCAAATAAAATATAATAAATATATTTGTTAATCTTATTGTCAAAGTCAATTTTAACTTAATTTTTTTATTTTATCTATAATTATTTATGAAAATCTATAGATTCAACTTGTCCAAGATGATGCTAATTATTTTAGATTTTATCTTGAATATTGTGAGCAAACTATTACACTTGTGAATCGTGATAAGTGGAAATTCCAAAGAGGAAGTTATGAGTGATGCTAGGTTCTATTTTGAATATTATAAGTTAACTATTATATTTGTGAATTGTGATAAGTGGAAATTATAAGGGGGAAGTTAATGAGTGGATGAATTCAATTCTTTTTATGTGGAAATGTTTTGATCCATTTTAAGATGATCCAATCTTAAAATTTTAGAAAAATGAGTGTAAAGTAAAACATATAGACTCAAAGAAAAGGTTAATTTTCTCCACTAATTAACTCACTCAAAAACTCCAAAAAAAAATGCTATTATAATATGTCATTATCATATGAGACAAAATGTTTAAAAACATTAATTAAACCAAAATATTTATCAATATAAAAATTGACTTTGAGGTTCAAGCCCTCAAGTTGATGTTACCTGACTTTGATACTAAAATTACCAATAATTTTGATTGCATTGAGTTATCTTAACTTATAATTATTATTTATGTAATATTATAATATATCTTATTATAACAACATATCCATATGTTGAAACTTCATTCTATATTAACACATCTCATCTTCTTTTACTCTGTTATATATAAGATGAAAGTCTATATTGCTTCTATTCCCTAGACTCTAGTTTTCCTCTATGATTGCTTGGAAAACCTCAAATATGTGTCCCAATTTTGTGTTTATGCAAAGTCATCAAAGAATGGGGTCAATAAATTGTTGCATGGAATGCCACCCTTTTAGGAGATATGCTCCCATGTGATCTTGAGTTTCATGCGGAGTGGCATCTCGTTAGAATTGAAGTTTGATTCCTTATTTTAGAAGAAAAGGAACGCAAATCTAGGTTCGAGGAAGCCTGAAATTTATATTGCTTTTCTTGGGTTGATAGTTGAACTATTTGTATTAATCTCTATACTAGTTCATAAAATAGAGTCTAGCATTGTGTAAAATAGAGTTTGGCATTGTGCAGCTACTATGCAGTATTAGTGGGGACTTTATGTTGGAGCCTTCTATTAACACTTTTGCACCTCTAAAGATATCTTGCTCCATACTCTCAAGGTATCTTCATGTATAAAGATGGGTGTGTTATGTTGGAAAGGCATGAGTATTGCCATAATTCCTTCGTTTGTAGTATGTTTTCATGATTTTTTTTAATTGTTAAGTATTAAAATTTCACATTAAAAAGTTGAAAAGTTGTTTTTCTTAATTTTGTATTAATTTTTTTTTATAATAATTAAAATTTCATTATATAAAAAATCAAAATTTTATTAATATAAATTTTAATCAAATTTTCAAAAATTTAAATCAATTTATAATTATATAAAATCCACAAAACCATTATTTTACCATTTCTAAATATAAATCAATTTTTAATCAAATTACCAAATAACTAAAAACAATTATTAAAAAATTATATTATTATTTAAATATAAATATTTAATCAATTAATGATGGATGGACCACTCCAAACAACTTGAACAATCTTCTTCCATCTTCAAATCTGTTTTTAACATAGTTTAATTGATTCTCATAAATTATTGTTTGTCCGCTTTCCTAGAAAAAACTTTATTACATTCTGCTTTTATGCCAAATGGCTTTGGAGAATAATAATTTTATTTTCGTATATAAATATTTTAGTGTAAAATTTTAATGTTTATTCATCTTCTCATAAATTTATGTTATTCTATTTTTAACATAGTTTAATTGATTCTCATACATTTACGTTATTATTATTGTTTGTGCGTTTTCATGGAAAAACTTTATTACAATATGTTTTTATTTTAAATGGTTTTGAGTCAGGGGTTGGGGTTTGACTCTCCTCATTCCCTTGGCACTCGTCTTTATAATTAGGGTTGGAAATTTATTTTATTTTAGTATAAAATGTTACTATTATATTTTAGTGAAAATTTTAATAAACATTAAAATGATAGGGTAAGAATAACTTTATTAACTATTAATTGGTTTTATTTGTCAAGAAATTTTTTTTTAACTATGAGAATTGGTAATTGGTTAAAATGATTGAGGTTAGACTTGGAATCAAATCAATTGACTCCCACTATAACTCAAGAGTATATTCAATAACCCACATGCCATATATACCAATAATTAGTGACTTAACAAGGGTTAAGGCATCCTAAGGCACCTACGTGAACCTCTATTCTATGAAAGGTCTACCTTTCTAACCTTATCTACAACGGGCCAGAGTCTCCACTTATATTCCTTGGATATAAGGAAACTGATTAAGGACCTAAGTCCTAAAAGTATCTAGTGAAAGTGGAAGTATGTTTCCTTAAGGATTACCAAAGTTTTCCATTAATAGGGGCCCCACCCAGGTTCGAAACTTGACTAATATGCTTAGCGTGGATTGTGGGTGACTACGTTGGTCTCATGTGTGTAGGGGCAGTCTCTTCAACTTGACCATGGGTCTCCTCAGTGATAGTCGACGACTACGTTGGTCTCAGGTGTGTAGGGGCAGTCTCTTCAACTTGACCATGGGTCTCCTCGGTGCAGTCTCTTCAACTTGACCATGGGTCTCCTCGGTGATAATCGACGAGTCTATTGATTCACCTAATACAAAAAAATAAAATAAAAATTACATGTTTTTCCTTGCAAACCCACATTCATGAATACCAACCAATAATAACTATCCTCACTATCAATTAATAACTAAATTATAATAAATTTTACCTCTTTAAAAAAAACCAACCTTTACTCACCAATGCCATGAACCTCTATATATTTATGAATCTATGTATATCACAAAACTATTTTATGTTTCGTATGCTTATTTAAAACTCATTAATATGCCATGGACCTCTATATATTTATGGATCTATGTATATTTAAGTTAAGAATTAAATGATATAAGCTATGAAAAATTAAATGGAGGAATGTTATTAAAGTGGATATCTATATCCACTCGGATAAATTAAATGTATAACACATGTAATGATATTGTATTTCTAATGAGTAGCTTAGAATAGTAGCCATAAGCATGTGACAAAGTGGTGAAATAAAGCAAGTCACTAACGTGGTCATGAATAGATTGGCAAAAAGGGAAATGAATTGAGTGATTCGGTGCATGCCTCATTAACAAAATTAGTAAATATGAAATGATTCATTATTAATTTGATTCCCACTTTATTTGTTTGGGTAGATGTGTTATTATGTCTATTCTCCTTTCTTACATTTAAATACAAAGAGCATATGTGGATGCATCATATTCATATTTGAATGTGTTAGTTTATTTGTTATTTGGGTAAATAATATTTGATTTAAAGATATTGTAGTTTTAGATTTAATTTTTTTTTATAATTGACCAATTTAATTAATTTTTATTTGATTTTGTTATACATTGATCGATCTATGTTGTAGAATGTATCTTTTAATATGATAATTAAAATAACACACCTACTTCATTATAATAATTTATAATAAATAATTTATAGGATATTATGCGGAGGAATGGGTAAAGTGATTTAAAGTACGTAAATGTATGAGAATACGTTTAAGAACTAGATGTGGGATTTGGTTGGAGAAATTTAAATGGGTGTAAGTAATGGATTGGTTAAGCCAAGTAGATGGTTGGTCTTGAGGTTGGAGAAGAGGTTTTAGTTTAGGTTGGATAAGGGGATAGTGTGTATGCATATGTGTATTATGATCATTATTAGCTTGGTATGTTGGTTTGAGTGGTTAAGTGCTTTGAGTTTTATGTGGGAAGTTTCAAGGTTAATCCTCAATGTTGGTTGTCGTTGTTGCATGCCTCACTTGATGTCCCTAACACGTCAGGTGTCATAATCAACACTAGAAAGTTTGCATTGGGTACCATTCATGAAGTGCAGAGAAGTGCTTGAGTTTTCATTGGGTACAATCCATAAAATATAGGGGAAGTGCCTGAGAGTTTCCTTGCGAGATTTTCTTTAGAGGAAAAAAATCATGATCATTATGACAAAGTAGAGATCTACAATTATACAAGCTTAAATTAAATAGAGGTCGTACACTAGGATTTTATCATGTGAAGTAAGTTATCAAATACAATTTTTAATTGGTTGTATTCATTTTTTTATACAATATGCTCAAAACACACCAAATGTTAGGGTGAAAAATTACCGATACACTAGGTGCCTTTATAATCACCCCCAACTTTCATTACTGTAAATTTACCACTTGTATTTTGGGACCAAAGAACACACCTCTCCTTTTTTGATTAACACTCATGTCAATAAGGCATTGTTTTGGCCCTCTTGGGGCCAAAGAAATATTTTGTATGCAACAATGCACCTCCATTTTGGATTAACACTCGTGTTTTTTTCACAATAATGTATATTTTATATTAGAAAAAAGTTATGACTAAATTGGATAGTATTATAATACAAAAAAAATAAAGTTTGGTCATAGTGTGCTAACCAAAAAGAGATAGTATGTTGTCCAAAATTCCCTAAGCTTCATTGTCCTATTCCTGCCTTTATAGGATTGGTAAGTGTATTTTCCTACAAATTGAAATAACAATAAAGCTATTTGACAAAACATCATAGATAAAGAGATAGAATTAGACAAAATGCCCTTGAGAGGATTCCACTTTCAACCCCACCTAAGTCTCTAGAGATACATCCTTAGAGTGTATTTCCACTTGAGTTTGAGTGACAAGCATGAATTCACTTGTATTTTCCACCAGTTGTCATTTCAGAGATTCCAATATGTCCATAACCTCTTCTTTTCCCAGAGAAAATCCATTGAGATCAATGGAGTTCTCAAATTCAAATAATCCAAAAGAGGAGGAGATGAGATGACCTTTGGAGCAAGATTAAGGTGAGTCAATATCCTTCCAACCAGATATTTCAGAGAACCCATTTGTGATGCCAGTCTAAGTATTTCCTACAATGAACTTGTTATCCCCCATTTCTATGGATAACTAAGGAGATGATGTCTCGAGGCCCTCAGGTTGTAGACATGGAGTACCGAGGGATAGATTGACCCATGATGTCCACTTAAATAGATGGAGACACTCTTAACCACCATACTTATCTGGTTTGTCATGATGGAATTCACCACATTAGCTTTCTTCCGAAAGACAATGGATCTTGCTCCATGAGGTACAAGTCAAGTATTGTGGTAAGTGCCACTTTAATACTTGAGGCATTTGAGTATGTTGCATTTAGAACTAATTTTGATTATAGAACATCTGCTTGAAAATTATGCTCTTTGCCTTGTTTCACCTTGGTGGTTGACATTGTGCCCTATTAAGTGGTCACCCTTGGGTAAAGGTTTGGTACTGGGAGGTCTCCTTGATGAGTCATCGTCCCATTCTTGATCATAATTATCATTTTTCACACTTCATCCTTTTCGTCTCCTTATCTTTTGGGATTTTCGGGTGTATTGACCCAAGAAGGGTTTGTACCTCATTTCATGGAAAGAAGGGGTTGAAGGCCTAGAGGGAATGTAGTTGAAAAAAGATAAAAGACAAGAGTATAACTTTCTAGATGCTCACCCAAAGATGTATTGAGAACAATGAAATGTTTCTCTTAAAATAATTGAATACCTACAAAAGGAAATTTCACATATATAAATGTCCCACTTGTTGAGGAATCTACACAAGTGCGGTACACCGTTTTCCTTACCCATATGGAATTTTGTGTACTTGTAGCTTTAAGTGACATTGTGGTACTGTCTTCAAGTCTTATGTTACCCATTTGGAGTACCCAATTGTTATGGAATTTAATTTATTAATGACAAATAATGGGCTTGGAAAAAGGTTGCATTGAAAACGAAGGTGCAAAACACCCTCTACAAAGGAACCCATAAATGAGACAACACAAACCCTTGTATGTCATGAAACCCCATGCCCAAAAGTTTCACCCCCATTCCATTCCATATTCCTTACATGGCTAAGAGAGGGTCCACCTAGGAAATACCCCTTGACCTAAGGAATGACTCACCGAATAGGTCACCATGACAACCCTCCCATACCTAAACTTGGTGAATTGCATAGGGTCTTTGAGCACTTGTTTAATTTGATAAGGTAGTTTTGATGCACATGTTTAGGTGTCTCTTGTATTAAATGTGATTTTAATTTCCATGATACATTTAACTTGAGACCCTTGGAGGGAGCACTCAGTTGTCTTTGCAGGATCTCGTTTGATGGAAGATTTGGAGGAACAAGTCTGACTTGGGCCTTCATTGGGGCAATAATCCCATAGGTTGGATGCCATGGCCCATAATCTTGGGAGCTGACAGGTGATGGAAGTTTCCTTTGGAGGCAAGAGAAGACCCCTTGAAGGAAGATAGCTAGCCCTTACTTGCCCAACGTTTGACCTTGGATGGTCAAAATGTCTTTCTCTAGGGCTTGACGTCATCTTTTGGGATAAGGTTTGATGATGGTAGTGGCGAGTTGATGGAGATTGGAATGCTTGACGAAGAAGAGACCTTAAAGCATGAAGGGATGGAATTTGGAGGCCCAACTACTTCCTCTCCAAGGTCAATAACTTTCCAAAAGTGCCAAGATGTCACCCAATTAGGGCATGACGTCATCCTTTTAGGGTTTCTTTGTGTAAAAACTCAAATTAATTTTGTAAAGGATAAAAATAAGGGAGGTCGGCCTCCCTATTTTGTGGTTTACCTTAATATTATGTGGCCAAACTTATTATTGAGGTCTTGTATAAATAAATACCAAATTCATGTCATTTTAACATAACTATCTCATGTGAGAAGAGCTACTTGGCTGAAACTTTCGCCCCTCTTGGGAAAATTACATCTCTCTCTCTCTCTCTCATGCAAAATTTATGGATGCTAGTACTTGTTATTGCGGAGAAAAGTGGTGTGATACCCTTATTGGAGGATTATTATTGTATGTGGATGGAATTTACTAGGTGAAATTAGGGTTTTTATCTTGCTATCTTGTGGAATTGGTAAGATTTTTTTTTCAATTGTTAGTAATTTCTTCTTTTTTCATATTGTTCTTTTCTAAAACCCTTGGAGGAGTATAAGGGAATACAACCTCCACCAAGATTCATCTTGTTTACTAGTTTATAAGTCATTTTTGCAAGGTTACTAGGAGGAGTAAAAGGGCTTACACCCTTCTAGGTTTACCTTTGTTGGTTTTGCATGTTCTAGGGAGTAAACATGATTACACCCCTAGAGATATTGTGTATCCAACTCATACATACAAGACTCCATAACCCAATAGACTAGGCATTAATCTAATCTTTTCATTGGAGAAACAAATTACTTGCATTGGTAGATGTGATTCTGAGAGATATTAAATTTGTTCAAGTTGGAATATTTTCTTGGTGTCTTAACCTTGCTGAAGCCACTAAGGCGTCTTGTTTGGCTTGGTGGTTATCTGGTTATAATCCAACAAAATATATAGCCAATAGGGCTGCAGAAAAACACACTTAATCTTTTACTTGCTTTTCAACTATGGAAATTTGCTTGGAAGCCACTATTATTGTTCTACTAATTATTAGCTAACTTTTTGATGGTTTACTTGCTGATTTTTATGGTTGGAAATTGTTGTTTTAGAAATTATTTTCTACAGCCACAAGTCCGCCCTAATAATTTGTTGATAACTTCATTAAACAACCCTCCTTTACCATCAAAGTTTATGCTTAAGTATTGAAGCATTATATGCTTGTTTAGTTCTTCATTGTCCAATAAATCTTTCATACTTTGGATGGTTATTTCTGCAGTTAACAACGTTTTTCCTTCCTGATATATATTCTTGTTTACTGCTGCAATATAGTACAACGATATTCACTTGCTTGTCCATTGGATATTTTGGCTTGTATCTCTTCATATTGTCTTGTCTTGAGCAGATATCATACTCTTCTGCAGGTACACTTCACTTTGGCAAGCTATCCTTACCAACAAGGCTCTTACCCAAGCTATCTTCCACCTCTTACTTTGACCTATAGGGGTACCACTTCCATTATTCCACTTTCCATCTCATTTCCCTCTAGGGTCATTGAGATCCCCCCCTTGTGGTGATTTCCATCATCACTAAAGTGAGGATAATGTCCACCTGAGGTGACTATGGGTAGATACTCTCACAGTTGTCCCATGTTTGTGGATTGGGTCGGGCTTTGCCCAACCTACAATATGTGTGATAACATAACCTACATGAATGGTGTGATCTATTTCTCCAATTCCTTTAGTTCTAAAAGCTAGGTTTTCATTTCTACAACACACTGGTCCCTTATCTTGTTCACCACCTTGAATTTCTTATCAAATTATTCCTACCAATAAATCAACCAAATGGTGAATCCATTAGACTCCATTACACTTCAAAAACATCTCTTTCACATCTCTTAATTCCCTATTTAACCTACTTAACCTCACATAGGATGAAACACCTATTTCTACAATGATAATGGACCATTTCTTGTATAATTAAGTGGAGACTAAGCAAGGTCACTCCTATCCAGAGAAGATCAAACTAAAGTTTGAAGCAGAGGAACATAAAATTTTGTCCTTAAATAGAACACCCAAGCCAATACCCCATGCTCCTATGCTGTTATCCCTAGTCAGTGAACTAAGAGACAAGGGGGTGATAATGGCATTTATCCTAGCATCAAATTAATCTCGAGGCATAACAATCATTCCCATGTCTAATACTCCAAAGTTGTCAATCCTCAATATGCAAACTTGGAGAAAAGGGGGAGATAATGGAAAAAAGATAAATCAAAGTAATAATAAACCCACATGCAGACTTAGAGATATGCATCATATTGAACATAATCCAACATGTCAGAGAGGAATAAGTGAGGTAGACTAGAAAACAAGGGAGCGTTAACTCATTGTAGCTTCACACCTGCATGATGGGACACATGTTAAGTTATGACAATAATATCATAACAAACAACCATATCATGGGAGGGGAATTACGTATGTATCCTAACCATTTACATTGTATAACCCTTGATTTATCATAGCACCAACATTGGTCTCTATGTTGGCCTCCCCATTTTTCTTTCTCAATACCTGATAAAATTCAAGATTCACAAAGTCTGGGACTAATGAAATGATATTGTTTGTGAATATGGAGAGAATGAACTTTTGGGGAGGAGTTTAATGGTATAGTGATCTTTGAATAATCAATGAATCCCTTACCACTATCTCTTTACAAACTCCTTTCTCCTAAAGAGCAAGTTTACCTTAATATCTCTCTATCGCTTGTACTTCATTATTAAATACATTTCCTAGGCTCCCCCATGCATAATCTATTTACTTTTTTATTTTGAGGTCATAGATGACCACCCCCACACCTACCATCCTTGGATTTCCTTTTGATGCACCATCAAAGAATAATATATATTTCTTCCTCCCTGATCCCCACTTCTGAAATTCATGATCCCCCGGTCTAAGCTACGATTTGGTAGAGTGATTGAGTTTCCTAATCTAAATGTTGAGATGCTTTGGTTTTACTAAAGTAAGAGATTTGACCTAATTTTTCTCCTCAACTTCATAATTGGAAAAGGATATTTTCCCTATACCATTGGAACAAATAATCTCTTGTAGTAGTCCCTACGAGTGATTTTCCACCCCCATGGGGGTGAAGGATTTATTATTGAAATATGTTGCAATTCCTAGTTATCCATATTTTCATGATATATATTTTGGCAAAGCAATCCATATTCTTTGGAGAAAAAATTTATTCACAAAAATTCCTAGATATTAGGTATGCCATGCCAATATCATGTTGCCCTTCCTAAGGCATTGTGATTATTTTCATTAATTCCTCAAAGGCTATTTTCTAAACCTAGAGAGTGAAATTACATTTTAGAAATAGACACTTTGTCGTTTCTTCCACTAATAGGTAGAGAGGAGACCTAAAAGGGACCTATATTTCCTAGTTTTTTAGGTTTCCAATCAATTTAGTAGATTATTAAATTTACTATATTACTAGATTTAGATTTAGGACCTAATTTAGTATATTATTTTTAAGAGGAATGCATGCATCACAATAGGAATAAATTAGGAATATTTTTACCAAGATTTTACAATAAAAGTGTAGGACCAATAGGAAGTGAGAGGAAAGAACAATAATGGAGCAATGAGTTATTAGTTACTGAAGATAGTCCAACACAGATCCCTAACGAAAGTGCTAAAGAATTTTAGGATTTTGAAACTTCTTCACTTTCATCTTTTTCTCTATTCACTATGGTTGATGAAAGATAAGAAGTAAAGGTGGAAGGAAGAAATGAACAAAATCAAGAAATGTTTGAGTTTCTTATCTTGGAAATAGGGGAGAAAGTAAGAATGAAAAACAAAAATCCAACAACTCTTCCCTATGTTCATGGAATTATCACTAAGGATCCATAAACTTTCCTCTTTGAATTCAAAGTCCTCTGTAAGACTTATGAATGCAATAATGATGCCCAAAATTTGAGATTGTTCCCCTCTAATTTGAAGGAATCAACCCTCATGTGGTTCATGGGTCTAGATGGACATAGTATTAGAACATGGGAAACAATGAAGAATCATTTTAGAGAGAAATACAAAGAAAATTTCAAATCTTGAGATTCAAGAGATGGAATATTATGAATGACTTAGGGATATAATAAATCATTAGAGGACTATGTTGAGAAATTTTTCTCCGGTTACATGAGATATACCGATTGCACAATTGATAAAGACTCTCGTAATATAGTTCTCTTGAGAGGAGTAAGAAATGATTGTACGGAAGCTTTGAATTTGATCGCATATAGAGATATTTCCAAATGCACTTATGATGAGATAATAAATGTTTGCAAAAACTACTCAAGAGATGTTATTAAAAGGGTAAAGGAATCAAAGGAAACTTTGTGCAAACCTCCAGGACGACAGTTGGATTAACAAAAGTCAAAATTGGAAATCTGTTGGAAGATATGACGACAAATATTATACATTCACTGGTTGTCTGGTTTGATACACTCCAAGTCAATAAGAAGAAGGAGGAAGATAAAAAAATTGGTAGTTTTTTCCCCAAAATTAACAAAAATACATGATCATCATGAATTCTCACTGAAAAAAATAAAATTCAATAGCATTTTCAAACACAAACATGAAATTAATCAATGCCCATAGGTGTTAGGTTTGAAGTCTCTATAAAAGGGATAAGATCAAAATGTGAAGTAGGTTTTCTTCATCAACTTGCAAAGGAAAGGACTACCACACATAACTTAAGGTATGCCATGCAAACACCCTCAAAATTTCAATTCTTCTTGGAGTAATCAATTTAATCCCTTGACAAAATAGTATCCTCATCCTTGACCAAACCCATTTCCACCCCAGTAGTAGTGGAAATATCCAAATTTTCAAAATAAATAACCACCTTTCTTTCCTTATTATAAAGCCCAACAAATACAATGGTTTTCTTAGTAACAACCTTGGAAATCTCACCAAAAATGGAAACCGAATTCTCAACAACAAGCATTGTTTCCACCTCCTCAACCAACTAATACTCCCTAGCATCCTATACCTCCTTACATACCTACTTATCCTACACCAAATCCAAAAAATAATAAACAGATACGTAGAAATGAGATGAAAATGCATAATATATATTATGTAGTATTTAGATTGTGATGATGTCCAACTCCATTTAGGGACAAATCCCTTGCCACCAATTACTATTGAACTTGTCTACTAGTTGCTTTCCTTGATCCTGGGATGAAATTCTCCCCATATTTCCTCCATTTTGAACACTATGTTTCCAAATAAACTTATCTTATCCTGTGACAAAGATAACTCAATATCCTCATTCAAAAGACCAAAATGTTCAATATCTTCTCTGGATATTCATTCAGACACCTTGGTAAACAAAATATATTCCCAATATGATATACATCACCATGAATGGTCTGGCTTCTTCATTTAGTCTCGTACAAAGTTTATTCTCAGAACTAGCTTGGGAAGTTCAGGAAGCACCTCTTCTACAAGTTTGCACACATGATGTCATTTACCCTCTGAACAAATAGTTGCGCTCATCCTTCCTGAATTTGAATGAACTTTATCTGTACTTTGGTTGAAGACAAAAACATCAACAACCATAATTTTATAATATCACAAATTGCCTCTCACCATGACATGTGATTTTCATCAGTTAAGAGAGCTTCAATGCGCATCTCAACCCAAGGATCCTTCTTCTGTCAGTGCATTTGACACTAGTGTCCTCTGTCTCGAGAATTTCCCTCAACACTCGACACCTGGTTGACTTGTTATTCATGCAACTAGACTCCTCAGGGTTTTAATACTTGAAATTGGGCATTGGCTCTTAAATTGTAATTTTCTAAATATTGTTGATGTTAGGCACGAGCATTGAAACTTGGCATCTGATTACAAAGACAATGGATTTGAAACCTATATATGAACGTTGGGAAATGATGCTTTGATTTGAATGGTTTTCTTAACCTTGGTGTGAGCATGGATGTTCAATATCCAACTGGAATGGAACTTCCTCAGTGCAAGCCGAAAGCTAGATATTCACACTTGCATTTGAATATATAGGCCTTTGATACTTCTTCCACTAAATCCTGCGTTTCTGTGTTTTCTCCTTCTGTGGATTTTGAGAAAAAACAACCTAGACATCGTGATCAGCATAAACTTCAACTACATCCATAGAACTCTAGTGAAGAGATTTCTTCTTAGTTGATCCCTAATCCTCATATTCAGTCAAATAGGATGCTATGCATACTAGGATTTCATCCTTCCTCGTGGAAGTCTAGTTTTCCATGTGTTCACTGCCTAAACACTCAACAATTTTTTGTACTACCATCTGTGGATACCTTTGATGCAACATTCGTTAGAAACTTTAGTTGACACCTCCAACACTTACAAATTCAACAGATGGAATTTCCATTAAACACCTGTGAATACACCTGTGATCGCTGATATGCTCTGCGTTATTTTATTTTATATGCAGGAAGAATATCTCACATGGAAAAAGGATGAGGCAACTTTGTTGTTTATATGCATCGATGCTCCCAATTTAAGTCAACGCGTTGTGAACCTACTATGCTCCTCGTGGGTTTGGCGTTTGGCGCTAGTCTTTGTGTTGCTGACTTAAGTTATATATATATATATATATATATATATATATATATATATAAACATAA
>ML778837.1:36425-111977 GCA_009831015.1 Picea engelmannii
AAATTGTTATTGAAACCTACAAAGGAATCACAGGACAAAGTAGGTTTGAAAACTAGTTTGATTGGTAGACCTTCTTTGCCAAATAATATCCTAAAGTGAGATCTGACTTTCATTGGCACTGTAGGATAGTGCCAACTCAAAAACTAGTTTTTGGAAAATTGTTAATGAAGAGAAAATAATAGAGAAAAGAAAAATATGGTTCACATATTGTTTCCATCTTTTTTTTGTTCATGCAAATGATACATATATGATCATACATAAAAGTTGCAGAGAAATACAAAGTCGATAGGCATTTCCAGTGACCTAGAAAATTCATCGCAAACAGATTTTGAATTTGACCAATTTGCACAATCCAAACCAACTCACTAGCTTAGGTAGCTCAGGTATGTCTCAACCAATTCATTTTTTTATTGAATAAACAATTTTGACTATTATAACACCTTTATCACCTTTCTTCCATTCCTTCATATCTATATCCTATGATTGGTAATTGTATTCTCATCTCTAATTTTTGGAGAGGTATTCACTAGCCTTTATGCTATGCGAATAAGATTTGAATTTATTAGCAGCCTTCACATACAACAATTGTCATCTGCTCTATTATAGGCCATTGTCATCCTACATGCTAACTTAAACCGCCAAAATTGATGGAAAATACAACAATTGAAATGATAACAAGTTACTTCCACTACCATGTTGTTACTGGAAAATCATGCACACAAATGCTCCACTATCCTAATCGATTTCTGATTTCTACAAAAAGTACGTGCAAATGAAGGCAAGTACGAAGAGGTAATTATAGAAATGGAAGGTTCATTAGTCATTTAATGTAGCAACTAATTTCAACTAGATTTTTCATGGACATGTAGTCATAAAAAAACATTGGCCCATATTCCTGTTGCGGAGGAGATTAAACTTGGTTTGCTGCAATTGAAGACAGTAAAGCAACAATGTTCAAAATGACAGAGAACAACAAAACTAGTAAATTACAATTGATACAAGTAGTTGAAAAAAAATATTAGTCACAATGGGAGGAGTCGTTAAACAAAAGAAATCCAGTGGATACAAAATTAATTTTTGATATTCCAGAATTTTATCAAATATTTTAGTACGCTAGATGGATGAATTTTTTCAATAGAATTAATGGATATAAGTAGTTGTCGTCGATTTTGTTTAGTAAATTCACGAGAATTTCAGAACAATTCAAGGGTTGTCAGTCAAAATAATAGAGGAAACTATTGTAGAAGTAATAAGACTTTTGATAGAAAGAGAGAAATGGTTCAAAAGAAATAAGGACTCCCTAGATGCAAAAAGGAGTTTCTTGCAGGATGGAGAGACAATAGTAGATACCAGAAAGGGTTTGAAAAGAGACACATTGCTAAGGTCATGGGACCAAGTGTCTTTTCATATTATTACACACAATATTGGGTTGGCCTATATTGATGTTTGAGCCTGTTAATACAAAAACAACAACCTTACAAGGATATGAATCCCCCTGCATTTTTATAAAAGTGGCACTCCTCTTTGAATTTTTATAAAAGATGTTCCTTGAAATTATTTTGAGACAATAATTATTAGTAGGAGAATTCTATGAAGCAAGCCCCAAAATGTTTATTGCTTAATTAAAATAAAATTAAAAAATATGCATGTAAACAATTCCTGAGAAGAGGACCGGGAATATTCATTCATAAAATTGGCAAAAATAATATATGAAAATCATATATTATTAAAAAACTAAAAATAGATCTCACACTCATCACATCCACGAAATATATTTGATCACATTTATATGAAGAAAAGAGATGGTCCCAAAAATCAGAGAATCTTAAAATAGTTTTTCATTAGAATCAAAATAAGATTTTGATGAGTCAATTTCAAATATCTTATCCTCAAATATTTAGAGTTCAAAGATACAGTCAAAATTAACCTTGAATTGGTTCTCCGAGATTTTCTAAAAAGTGATAAAGTCTTTACAGTATGATGAAAATAAATGCGTTTGTCCAAAAGGAATGGGATTGGGGCTCCCATGGACCATCAAAAAAAGAAAGAGAAGAGAATGGAGTCACTAGATCAAGGAAAAAGAAAAGTATAACCTGAAGAGAAAAAGAGAGAGAAGGGATAAAAAACCGGTTATGTTCTTCAAGTAAAGAATAAACAAAACTGGATGATTTCTTATCGGAAAGGGATTTTTTTTTAGAATAAATGTGATCTTTAGACTTATTGTGATGAATCTCTCTTGCCTCAATTTGCTTGTTGATGCACATTTTGTATCTTTGCTTTCTTTCGTTATGTGACTGATATTAAGTGCTTCTATTGGAACCTCAATAATATTGACTATAACCTATTTTAACCATTCTTCAATATATTCTCACAAAGGAGCAACGATCACCTCTTGTTTGAATTTGATTTTAAATAATTCATTTTCATATTCCCTATAATCAATTGAAATATTTCACAATGTAGTTTCAATATCCCAATTTCTATTGGCATATTCAACAAGCCAATTATCGATGTCATTTTTAGTATACTCAATCATACTACTGAACTTCTATGCTGATAATTTCTTTAAATTCTCCACAATTTCTTCGAACTGTTATCTTGTTTGAAGCATTGATTTTGATATTAACTTTAGATATTGTACTTCAATAGTGCTTCTTGAAATATCTAATCCGATCAATTTAGAATAATCCTCAGACTTCCTGGATGTCAATTCATTAAGTTCATTTAATAATTCTCTTAATATATTAATTCTTTGAATCCAACAAGCCTTTAGTTGCTTTATACGGTCCTGGGAAGGGAAGTCTTCTTTTTTTCTTCCATAATCTGCCATTGCTGAAACCTTTATAATAAAAGTGGCAAGTCCATCTTTGAAAAATCCTTCATCATTTTTAATATTAGCTTACAAATATTCTCTGGTGTTCTGAATCGTGGAACCAAGAGAAACAAAACTACTTGCTAGATACCATGTATCTAAAATAAGAGACATTATTTTATTTATATTTTGTTCAACATAACGTTTGGTTGCAGTAAGTAAGCTTGAGGTCCATTTTAATATTACACTTGACTCTAGATTTTTCTCAAAATTCCTACTAGGTTGAATTGTTGCAATAGGGGTGGCCAATATTGGCGGCGGAATTAGAGTAAATTCTAATTTTTGTATCCTTTCTTTAAGTATATAATTTTCAGCGTCCATATCATCTATTGAAACATCAAGAGCACTTGCAGTAACCTTATGAATCTTAGCAATCCCAGATGGAAGCATCTTGCTAAGATTTAATGTAGAACATTTTTTCCCCTTTTATTTTTTGAAGGGGTTCTTTCAAAAATCAACTTTCTTGAGTCTTTATCAAATAAATCATTATGTACAGAAAATGATTCTTCTTCTAAGAACTCTTCTTCTTGAACAACGAGTTCAGTCACATGTTGTATATTCCCTTCATCAGGAAAATGAATATTTTCTATATCAACTTCTAGGTCCATATCTTCAAGGTGAATTTCACTTTCAAGTATGTTTTGTTCAATTTCTTGATGGGAGTTGGTCCTTTTTCTTTTTACTTGCAACTTGTGATATTTTTCCAAATTTTGCCGAGGAGGGTTTTTATCACCTCCATCATCTAAGTTATTCATTGAAGACCTTCTTTGTTGAGATGTTGTAGACTAGGAATTCTTTCTGGATTGTGTGCTCTTTTGAGAAATAATACGAGACTGGGCATTCCTTTCATTATGGGGTTTTCCTTTTTGCTCATATGGTTCTGTGGTACTTATGCTAGTTTTAATGTCGCCTAATTTCTTTTCAATGCATTCATCCATATGATCATGGATGTCTCCTTCTTCTTCTCCAAATATAAAAATATTTATAATTGTGCTACTGAATACCACTAATACCATGTGATCATGAAAAATATGACTAGGGTCAAACCCCTTAATCTCTTTTGCAAATTTCATATTATATTGATCGAATTGTGTAGTATATTCATCAATTTTTGCATGTGCTCTTAGAAATATTTTTCCATCCTTCCAAGGTAGCGGGATAAATTGTTTCTTATTTTTTTCATAAAATAGATGCAACCATGATTTATATTTCCTTGCCACTTCTACAATAAACAATTTATCCGGAACGTAGTAAGGAAGATATAGGGGTTTTTCATGAGAGCAAAAAATCCTTATAATATTGTATTTTTCTATTTTTTCCATAATCCCCTTTTTATCCAGAAAAGCTCATGCTTCCCGTGACAACCTGGATGTATTCTCTCCAAACACAAACTTCTTAAAAACATACACAAATTCATTATATACTTCATAAAATAAATGAGCAACATTTTTCCTCTATAGGGTCTGATACCAAATTGTTACAAGGTCAACATTACAATTTACCCTTTTCCCAATATTCAACCCTTTGAAAGTATGATAGTAAGTAATAGAAAAAATTAAGTAAGAAGCCACTTATAACTTCTTAGTTTCTTTAAAGATTGATAATTGCAAATAAATTTAAGTAGAAATGATTTTTCCCCAATCGAAAATTGCTTCTTCATGAATTGTAAAATGTAAAATATACATAGCCAACCAAGGAATGGTTTCTGTTGACTCTTGTCATGTAATTCTAGTAAACCGCCATGCTACTTCTCGGTAAGGATTTTTCAATAAACTAACCTAAATTATGGATATATCTTCAGGCATTGTTGATGGGTCTTCTAAATATTCTTGCAGAAGCACTAATCCATTATTCTTTTCCTTAAGGAATCTTCTAGCTCCGTCTCCTTTAAATGTAACAATGGGATTTGGTAATTTCAATATATTTCTAAAAGTTAATGGAGGTAGAGAAATATGAGATCCATTGTGCAGTAGAATTGTTCTTCGATTTTGAATAAATTTATCGATGCACCAAGAGACTATGTCTTTTCAATCGAAAACTTCCAGAACACAACCAAATAGAGCAATACCTGACGCCCAAGTCTTATTTTAATTTCTTTCTGGTAAGGGAAATGCTGTGAAATACCAGTAAGATATTGACTAGTGAAAATTGTAGTCTTCTCTTGTGAACAAGTTCAATGTATCTCCACAAAACTGTTGCTGCTTTGTCATGGCCATCTTAGTGTAGCTGGTGAAAACTATATAACTTTTAGTATATTGGAATAAAATCTCCTTTAGTAATACGACTTAAGTTTTTCTTTTCGGTGGAGAAGTTAATACACATTAATGATATTACCTCAAGAAGTATGCAATCAATAACAACCTTTTCAAAATTTAATTAGCAGTTAGTTTCCATAATTGTATCATTAAAAAAATATTATAAATGTAAAAAAGGATTTAGAATGGCGAGATGGCTAGGTGATAGGTGTGGAGAAAGTAAAGGATGAGTCTGGGAGTCCGGGAACCGAAGAACCCATGGTGTGAAGAAAAATGGTTAAGTATTGGTAATGGCAGACTGAAAAAGGAAGGACAAGTGAACCTGCGAGTCTTCCAACTTGTGAAATATAAGAACGATGGATAAGTGTTGGTGCATTTTGTATGTGGCGAAGAAGGGAAGTACATTTTGCAGAATGTAGAGTTCTTTTGGAAAGAAATTATACCCACCATGACTTAAAAAATTTCTAAGTAAAGTGAAATAAGAGGAAGATAGATATTAAGCTAGAAATAGGTCAACAACCTATCACTTCAATTTTCTAGAGAACTTAAGGAATCAAAGGATTATTATCATTCCCTACGTTTTTCTAAAATCAATACAAAATATTGTTGCAGGTGTACAAGAAAGAGGAGAATCGATCATAAGACACTATGGGATAATTAAGATATTGATTATTAATTATTTAAGGATAAAAAAACCCCATGTCACTTGGCATATGTTTTTTATCCATTAGGAAGGGACTTCAGAGATAAAATAACCTATGGGGGAACCATCACAAAATATAACACTGACCCCAAAAATAACAATTGAAGAAATCTTAAAAGCTACTAATCTAATAAGGTTGCTAAGGAAATGGTTGAAACAAGTGGCGGAAAATGATGCATAAGAAGTAGCAAAAGGGCTCCTCAATCTACTTTGTATCCAAAGACAAAGGTTCAAAATAATGCACAAGAAGGATCTTCAGTGCAAACAAAGGAGAAATTTAAATTTCTCCATGGAGGATTCCTATGATTGAGGGGATATAGGAAATCAATAGCTAGACAATGATGAAAACCCCACTAAAGGAAAACACTAGTATCTGTACTAATAAAAAGAAACCAAAAAGAGTAAGAAGGTCTATTTCATACAAGTTTCAAGCAAAAATTCCAATTCCCACTACAACAACAAATGAGATTGAAGAAATTATGAGGTAGTTGCAGATTTCCCAAGACGAAGTAGTAAAAAGAAACAATGAATTTAAAGACAAAGGTCAATAATTTATTTTAGTCTATGAACACCACCAAGTAATTACTGAACTAGAAGAGAATCTTGCATTAGTCTCAATTGAATATAATGATAATTTTGAGTGCATAAACAATGAGAATACGAAACTAAAGGAATATCTGTAAAAAAAAATAGAAGATATCATTGAAAAGGATGAAGATTTAGCCGAGATGAAAAACACATGTAAAGAAATTACTAAGAAAGATGATCAAATGCTAGCATGCAAACCTCGTGCCAGGGTCTATCCATTGTAGCTAAAAGAACAATGGCATAAGTGTTGAATTTAATGTTTCATATACATGATAAAAATAGATTTCCAAAATCCCTAGGAATTATGTAATTTGTATTATGATATTTCTCCAAAAAGGAGAAATATCTTCTATGAATTATATTTACACAATTTCAAAATATAGCAAAGGATAAGGTTGTCTCCAAACCATTATGTTGGAGACTTATAGTTGAGATCCTTCATTTATTGTATGGATAATGAGAGAATCATGTTCTCTGTGGAAAATCATTATAAACACGAGTAAAAGAATCTAGAGATACAAATATGAGGTTAAGGAGCCAGACCTTTTAACACCCCTTGTTACATTTAAATTACCATGTGAATGTATGATTCTATTTTTTTGTGATGAACTCCTTGGATTCTTGTATTTCTACGAGTCATTATTATAGATTATTATCTCTTCATTGAGTATTGCTAGCCAATGGTTACAAGTACTATCCTATGTGGATAATGGTTGATCTCTCCTTGGTGATTAGTTTTCAATGAATTGTACTATAGGTAACATGCAATGTGCTCCTTTAAGTTCTTATTATTAATTTTCTATATTATGTGTTGTCTACGCTTTGGCCAAAATTTGTTTATTTTATGTCGATAGTTGAATTCCTATTTCTGAGGTTATCCCCAGCTTGATGAGAATTGTGCATGACTTGAATATTACACTTTTGATGGATTAATATGAGTAATCCTTATTTGACATGATTTGTATATGATAAAGGTGTTGTGATGTGTTGATCTTTATCCCAACTAATAGGAGATGGATTTCTAGAATCACCACCCCCTTATGCTTTCTTATACTAATCATTGAGTACTGTTGGAGTAGACAATTTTGGGGAAGGTTCGAGATACAACACAAAAAATGATGCAAAATGGACCAAGGAAGTAGTGCACGCTAGGAATAAAGGAAAATCAACACGACATAATTGTGTATTAGCGGAAAAAGGTAGTTAGAATGTGGACAAGTTGAGTCCACTTAAATTTAGGGTTTTGGTAGTCAATGTAAAGGGTTTTTACCCATATTTTTGTATAAATATGATGTATGAGGTAGATAGAAGGTGTAAATTTTTAGATCTTTTTGAGTATGTTGAGAAGTCCTTTTGAGAACAGTTATGGGTTTTGAGTCACAATACTAGTTTTGTTGAGAGTTGTGGAGCTCATATGGAGTCAGAATTGAGATGTATGGATTGTATTTGAGGGTTAGGTTGCAAGTTGAGGATCTTGGTGCGACACTGGTCAACCTCATGGAGTATAAAAAACTTTATATGTAATGCGCGCAATGCCCTAT
Organism: Picea engelmannii; assembly: GCA_009831015.1. NCBI lineage: Eukaryota > Viridiplantae > Streptophyta > Pinopsida > Pinales > Pinaceae > Picea > Picea engelmannii. The sequence continues at coordinate 44,385 of ML778837.1, forward strand.
TTTGATGAATAATAATACAAGCCAGGAGATATTTGTGGACGTAGACAAGGGGGGTGAACCATAGTAGAATGTGGTGTTTCTATGTGTTATTATCTTATGTGTTTCTTTGATATTATTTTATGTTGAATGAATCCATGAATCTGTTGAAGTTTATTTATAGCGCACAATAGAATAATATGTTGTTTTCTGTAGAATGAATGTTATTGAATGGGTAAAATAATAGATTTGATGGATGTTGAAGTAGAGGAGTAAATGTGTCTAACATTCCCATGGGTCCCATCCCTTCCATGATTGTAGATAATTGGGTCATGCAATCACCCATAAGCCATCTCGGGTGAGACTGCACTATGCACTATGTGTGTAGTGTTTCCTTCTAGTTTACGAGAGGGGCCGATGGTTTATAGGGTTTTGTTGGAGAACTAAGGTAGAACCTGGGTCATCCCATACATCCAACAAATGGAACTTCAAGGAAGGAGATTTGGTTCTCCTCTATGACAATCAATATTCACAGGACTCAATGAAGCTTAAAATGCATTGGCTAGGACCATATGAGATAAAGTCTATCACAGATGGAGGTGTTGTGCAACTGAAGGATTTAGCAGGAAAGAAGATACAAGGAATGGTGAATGGTAGTTGACTGAAAATGTATAGGGACATTCGACCTGCCAACCCTCAGTAAGTGCAATGCACAAAGTATAATTGTACATTATGTATATAGTAGGAAGAAAGATAAGAAAAAGAAAACAAAAATTAGAAAACTAAGAAAAAGGAAGAAAAAAGTAGAAAAATGAGAAAAAGACAAAAAGAAGTAGGTAGAGGAATAAGTGGTAGACATATAGTTGAGAGTTAAAATGCGCAACAAAGAGTAAATTGGTGAAAAAAAATTCATGATACTACGTGCAGTAAAAGTAAACACAACACGATGGGACAAAAAATGATCGGAAAAGTGAAAATTGGTGAATGAAAAAAAGAAGGCACGTCAGAGAATTTATGACAGAGTTTATAAAAAGGGAAAAACATGGAAAAGGAAAACACTTGTGATTTTTGAGAAAAGAGTGACATAGAAAATAGGGTGTGAGTGAGTAGGAAATTTTGAAGAACCCAACCGAGATCTACAAATTTTTTTCCCGAGTTAAAAAAATTCCACCGCCAAAGTTTGGAGGACCCAGTCAGTGCACATGAAGAACCATTAGTACTAACAGGTCGATGGAGGAAACAAACAGGGTGGTCGATGTGGACGACATTCCAAAAATGGAGATTGAATCAATCAGTCCGACATGAGTTGAGGAGAAAAAACCATAAGAAGAAGAAATAATCCAAGTAGAGGAAGGGTGAAACCCTAGTACAAGAACAAACCCTAGCGCAGAAAACCCAGGAGTGGCGCTTGTAGAGGGTGAACATGATCAAGAAGACAATGATAAGATAAAATCAGATAAACCTAGAGTAGAGGAACCACTAGAGGTATAGCAATTCCATGACATAGATGAAGAAATACAAGATGAAGAAACCAAAGAAGAAACAATAATAGAGTCGTCGAAGAAAAAGGCAACAGTGACAACATCTTGCACAAAAACCCATATTTTGTTATTAGTGCCCCACATTCCAGATTCAGTTATAGTTGTTGACGATATGTTGGGATGTGTTCAAAAGATGAAGTATGTCGACCACGATGTGACAAAAGTAGTAAAATTTCCATAACTTGAGCAAGATATCTACATGGAAAAAAGAGGGGTAAATTCATTGGGAGTCCCAATAATAGAACCTAAACTCTAGATTACATGACTGTAGAACTCTAGAATTATGAACTTATTGGAAATCCCTCACTTCGGTAGGGGGAAGGATGTAAATGCATGCGAAAAAAATTGTTTGCGCGAGTACATGGAGGGTTTTTTTGGATGGACAGACCTGTCTAGATCAATGCATACCTCATTACAAAACTTACAGGATTTCCAATAGATGGGGTGAACCTCAAGAAATACCTAGATGATAAAATGAGAGAGAAGGCCATCGTGGAAGAAGTGAAGACCCAATTTGGTACAGACAGGGGCAATTGAGGAATGATCATCAAGAATATAAATGACCAAGCCACTAGATTCGTGACGAAATTGATGGCTTGTAAGTTATTACAAAAATGTCGCAAGGAGGAGGCACCAACAGGAGTGGTCACAATAGATTTACAGTGCACAAAAGGAACAATTCTAAGTTGGGCGTCGTATATGCTCAATTTATTCTTAGAATATTTTAGAGATATGCAGGATGCTGGAACAACATTACACTATTATTGGTTATTGATATTAATATCTTTAGACGCATGGGAAAAACTGAAGTATTCAATTTTCTGTGACAGAAGAGGAAAGTGTGGCACAACAAGATATGAAACTCTACGACATAACATATATCCTGAGCATATGAAGGTCAATGTATGCATTTTTATCATGTGTTAGGCCCTTCGTTTTTGGTTTGGAGTTGCGCAAGGAGGACTACAGTCCCAATTTTGGTCAAATATGAGTTGCACAAGCTACATAAGAAGTTGGACAGTGGAGCAAGTAAAGACACATAAATCAGTTTCGAAAAGGGACAACACAAAGCCATCAAGGCAAAAGCAGTTACAATAGAATAAGAAAGCATGTAGAGCCCAAAGCCATAATATTCCACTCATCCTATACATGAGATGCATAATATTGTAAAAGGGTTGGTTGGGTTGGGTTTTTGGATGTTAGTGTTGAGTATAGTTGGGTGTAGTTGAGAAAAGGTTCTGTGATTTTAATTTGCATACGGTTTTGGGAGAAAAGGGGTAGATAGAGCTCTGTGACATGAGTTTGGAGTCATAAGTATATACCATAATATTGATTTGTATCTCTGAGATTGTATCTGAGAAGATTTGCTGCTAATATATAAAGGACCTAAAATTTTGAAATATACTGTGTCATTATGTGTTTATGCTTATGATTTGTCTCTTTACAATAATTCTTTATGCCTGATAAGATCAATATGTTGTCTCTATGTACAAATGCTTTCGCACCTTGAATATATTTAGTTCTAGTATGAATGAGTTCAGATATGTTCTATAGTTAGTCTATCTTGCACAAGATCATGGTGAGTCTTGAAGGTTCTAGGAACCCACTTAGGTATTCTCCTTGTCCTTCCCTATCTTTCTGTCTTGGTTGCGCTTCGGGTGAGACTTGTTCTCTTTTGAGGATATGAAAATGCTAGTGCTCTAGACTAATCAATGCCTTTTGTTGGTAACCTGAGAAGGATCCTGGCCTGATCAATTCCGCGCCAAAAAAATGGTTCCGTTGCTGGGACCTATGTTAAAAGGGAACCTTTAGGGAGAATGCTTCCGAGGATTCACAGATCTGATATTCACTAGTGGTGGGAGAAACATTGCGACACCTTCATATGGAAAGAAGTGGAGCTGAGAGGAAAATATGTGAAAGATACACGAGAGGTAGTATTTTACTCAAAAAGATCGAGTGACCAACACGAGATATTCTAGGTTAAGTTTTCGGAAGAAATTTTCCACTAGATAGATAGGCTCCAAGAAGCTCTAGAATTCCAAGAACGAGCCAAAAAGACCTGTGCTTGGGATACAAAAAGTATCACAACATTTCATTAGCTGGATCATCCGATAACGCGAGCGATCAATTTCTGGGTCAATACCACATTAGAAGGATACATTATCGCGTTTGCAGCTAAGAACCAACAATCTTTTTCATGGGCAGAAGAAGATTTCAAGAAAGACGAAAGGGTAATACTATTGAGAGAAATCCCCCTATGGATTAAGGTTTTCTTGATGGAGGAGGGGATGCTGACTATGTCCTCGACTGAGATGGTAGCGTAAACACCCTCGATTGGGATGGGGTGATTTTGGGGTGGATTCATGGACTGAGAGAGGGGAGAGGGTTGTTTGATAAATGAGGGAGCAAAAATAAATGGACTCAAGAGATGAGCAAGCCTTGAAAAGAGCTGCCATAGTTGAGAAGTGGTGGCGCGGTAAGATAAATAAAGTAGTAAAATAATCCGAGAAGTTGCAGAAAGAAGTCAGACTAGGAGAATTAGAGGAAGGATAGATGGAAGAATTGTGAAAGATGAGAAGACAGGAAAGACTGGCCAGTCAAAGATTAAATAAGAGAGAAGCACAGAGAGAAAGAAGTCCCCAAGAGGGTGGACAAGAAGAAGAAGGTGTAGAATCATGAGAAGAAGAAGCCAACATGGATCTTGAAGAAGAAAGAGAAGATTCAACCCCGATTCCAGGAAAGATCAGGAATCTAGCTAAAGAGGCCGCTTCAGAGGATGAGAATGAGACCCCCCAGATCAAAGAAATCTTCCCCGAAGCTAGTGGCACCAACCTCGAATCACCCATACCTCAAGTGTCTTCTATACAAGTGGTAAATTCTATACTACCTTCTTATGCTATTTATGTTCCAGTATAGTCAGTTAGTCAGTCGCAATCAGGAAGCGCGAATACTGGGAGGATATTAGGATCCTCTGGTAGATTGTAACCAGGACCATTGGGTTTTATCTTGGTAGGAGTAGTAATATCAACAATGGTTAGTAACGCGGGAGGTTCGATTGCTCGATACCCATAATTCTTGGGTAAGGGAGATGAGGATGTTGAGCAACATTGGTTCCTATGCAAAGCAATCTGGAGGTCTAGAGAGACCCTGGATGCGAATAAATTGGTTGAGTTCCAGACTACCTTGAGAGGCTGTGCTCTCAAATGGTACATGAACTCCATTGATCCAAGAGTACCAGGAGTGCAAGTTCAAGCGTTCATGCTTGAATAGGTACAAACAAAGTTCATAACATAGTTTAAGATACCTCGATCAAAACAACAGGCTCTTTTTGAGTTGTGAGAAATTCATCAAAGGGAAGGTGAATTGGCGTGGGAATATAGCTAGAATTTTACAGATGCTATAGGAAGGTTAGAAAATCCAATCCATGAAGAACATCAAATGGAATGGTATATCCAAGGATTTCTACCTCTAACACAGATTCCGTTAATGCAACAACGAATAACCACTTTGACACATGCCTTGGAAAAATCAATGAAGATTGAAGCCATGGAAGGATATCCAGGGAACCTGAGAGTGACTAGACTCCCATCAGTTGCAAATTTGGCGCAACTACAAAGGAAAATATCAACACTTACAGAGAAGATTCAAGAATTAACGATACCCAGACCAGGACGATTGCAATTCTGGTGTATTGGATGTTACACAGAAGGACATCTGCTGAACGAATGTCCATGAATGAGGGTAATGTGACCTCCTCAGAATCCGATGGGACCCTCACCAGGACCCATGAGCAGAGTTGCACAAGTATCCATGAAATACCCTTCCATACCCCAACCCCATATAATTCTTTTCCAGGTAATCAAGAAGCGCCATCGGTTGAGTATTGCGAGATTTTCCAAATCCATGGGCACGGGTCAAGACAATGCCCCATTATTCAGAAGTATTCAACAGTACCAAACACTATTCACTGTGAGTTTTATGCATCTACCACACATGCTACCAATCAGTGTAGAGCGTTTGATGCACTTGCAGACAGACTGGTTCAAACATCATTTAGGGTGAATGAAACCCCTTAGGGATCGGGAAGAGGTCGAGGAGGTGGACCTGGAGGAGACTTTAGAGGAGGAAGGACCAGACGAAGAGGACCAAGTGGATTCTACAACTGTGATGAGCAAGGCCACATGGCTAGAGATTGTCCTCATCCGAGGTGGCCATGGTGCTCTCACTGCAAAACCAATGGGCACGCAACTGAAGACTACCCAAAACTAATTGAAAAATAGGAAGATCAGGTACAACAATGAGGAACTAATATCATCAGTTCAAAGATAAAGAGATTTATTAGAGGACAACCACCCAACCTTAACATCATTACTTGAGGAGGGGTAAATACTGGCACATATGCTGATAATTTACCTCATATCGAGAAAGCAGTGCCTAAGGAGGAAATGTATGATCCTCTGAAACATAATCTATTCTTTAAAAATTCCATAGAAGTATTTTAGAATATCCATGGCCCTGATATGCAAGAGAAACCCTCTCATCCTATCGGTTACCCTAGGATTGTGCAAGTCCCTGCTTCACCCCTTGCGCACAGAAACCTTGTAGTCCCAATGAGACAACCTGAGTAGCCACAAAATGTAGTTGACCTTTGGTTTCAACTATTTTCTGATATCCTTGGGAATCACCAGTTGACAGAAAAGTTGCACAATGAACTGTACCTAGTTCTAGGGAATGGAGAATCTCTAAAGGAGATTAAGGAATAATCTTCCTAAGAAGAATAATCAGAGAGTACAGAGAAGGAAAGTACGGACTGGAAAAGAGTTTATATTAGTATCCCAGCTAGATGAATTTGAGATTAAGGATGTTATGTTAGATCTAGGATCTGATGTTAACATACTACCTAAAAATACTTGGGAAGCCTTAGGAAAACCCCAGTTGACATATTCCCCAATCCAGCTAACAATGGCCAAACAATATTGCATTTTCCCAATAGGAAGACTGGAGAATGTCGAAATAGATGTTGCGAGCGTGAAGAATGTAGCTGATTTTGAGGTGATCGAAATCATGGGGGATAAGGACCCTTATCCTATGCTACTTGGTATTGATTGGGCTTATGACAACTATGCGGTGATTGACCTAAAGAAAGACACTATGAAATTTGAGGAAGACAAAATAAAAGTACTTCAACCCTTGGATCCGTATGTAGGCCCTCATTACATGAAGCCAACATACAACAGTATGGAAGGAGAAGACTTGGATCAGTTGTACACTATAACAACAAGAACGAGAGAAGACTACATAAACCCTACTACTGATGGATCATTAAGTTGGAGGAGCATACAATAAACATATGAAGATTCAGAACTGGAATTTGACAATTGGAAACAAGGTTCATATGAAATATTTTCAAGAAGATGTGCAACTGTTAGAGAAACTAGATGGGTTGGAACCAAGGTCAGAGAGCACCTGATATATGATGGTACCACATAACTTGATAGTTTTTGGGTTAGCATTGAAGAAAAGATAGCGGAGGATCAAAGGATATCAGTGTTGGATTTATCCCCCTAGGACACCCTTTCCAGTTGGTGGAATAATCACAAAGCCTTAGTTGAGAACTAGGATGATGTGAAGAAAGCTATCTGATATAGATTTCAAGATAAGGAGTAGCTGGAATCAGAGATGCAGACGGATTTCCAAGTTGTGCAACTGTTCAAGGGACAGTCTGATCCTAAAGAACATATTGAACAATTTTTGAGACAGTGGCAAGTTGTGGAAATACCATCTCTCTTACGGGTTCAAGTATTTCCCCATTCACTAGGTCCAATTCCAAACTCTTGGTACATGCATGAAGAAACCAAAAGACAGACTAGTGACTGGAAAACGTTGGAAGATCAATTTTTCAAGGACTTCTCGTTTACAAGTAAGTACCCTGATATTAAAGTAGTCCTTCAAAGAATTAAATAATTCCTTTTTACAGATGATGGTGAACGAGAATCAGACCTAGTGTTATGTGCAAAGCATGGCCAATAAATTTAGTCTAACCTTCACCTAGACTTGGACAAGAGACCTATATAATGTTATAAGATTGAGAAGGATTTGGAAAGCCCAGATGATTTAGAATAATTGAGAAACATAGCCATTAAGGAGAGAGAAGGGAGTAGAGAAATCCAGAACATTATACCCAGCCAGACTGATGGTTCTTATAATTATCCATTGAAGTTGCACAAAGTCAATATAGGAACTACATAGCAACCTAAGATAGCTATGGTAGGAGATTATTGTGATGAGAAAACTAGACAAGAAATACATAGCTTGTTGTGAGATTATGAGGATTTGTTCCCAAAAACATTTTTAGAGCTAAAAGGGATTAAAGGAGCTACGGGAGAGATGGAAATTGAACTAAAACCAGGATCAAATCCTGTAAGGAATAGACCATATTTCCTTAACCCCAGAGTGAAAGTAAAGGTTAAGAGGGAAATAGGCAAGATGTTGGAAGCTAGACTCATTTTTGTAGTGGAAGAAGCAGAATGGGTTAGCCTAATAGTCATCCAGAGAAAGAAAGGAACATAAGACATTAGGGTTTGTGTAGACTACAAAAGCCTTAATTCTGTCTGTGTGCATGACCCTTTCGCAACACCTTTTACTGATGAGGTGCTTAAACATGTTGCGGGGAAAAAATCTTACTCATTTACAGATGGATTTTCGGGGTATCACCAATTAATGATTGCTACAGAAGACGAAAAGAAGACCACATTCATAACAAAATGGGGGTCATTTTCATACAATGTGATGCCATTCGGCCTAAAGAACACCCCTGCAAGTTTTTCCCGGATTGTAATAGAATCTTTCTAAGAATTTATTCACACATTTATAGAAGTTTATATGGATGATTGGACAATATATAGTCTTCTCAAGGAACATGTAGTGCTACTATGTCTAATGTTTGATAGATGTAGATAATTGCAGATATTGTTGAACCTTAGAAAGTGTATTTTCTATGTGCCACATGGAAATTTGTTAGGCCACATAGTATGCTGAGAAGGAGTATTGGTAGACCCAGAAAAAGTTGCGGTTATTGTGAATATGCCTCATCCTACAAGCGCTAAGCAGTTGCACTCCACACTGGGGCACACAAGGTACTATCACAGGTTTATCAGAAGATATGAAAACATTATTGCACCTATGGAAAATCTACTAAAGAAGGTAGAAATGTTCCAGTGGACCCCAGAGTGTGATAAAGCATCCGATATCCTAAAGGAAAATCTCAACACAACACCTATTCTGATATTTCCAAACTGGGAAAACGAATTTCATGTGCACATAGACGCATCAAGTATTTCCCTGGGAGCCATCTTAGCGCAATCGGGAGAAGGAGCCATGGAACATCCTATCTATTTTGCTAGAAGGAATTTGTCACAAGCTGAGCATAACTATACAACCATAGAAAGGGAAGGTTTATCTATGATTTATGCTCTGTAGAATTTTAGGCATTATTTGTTAGGATCTCATTTTAAGTTCTTTACTGATAATTCTGCATTAAAATATCTAGTTAACAAGCCTGTTCTTGAAGGAATAATTTGTCGATGGTTGTTATTGTTTTAGGAATTTTCATTTGAGGTGATCATTAAACCTGGAAGATGAAACATAGGGCCTGATCACCTATCTAGATTAGAGTCAGGAGAAAGTGGCAAAGAAGTTGATGATCAACTCCCAGATGCAGACCTGTTCTAGGTTGAGGCCATACAAAATTACCTGGAAGAAATTTCCATCTTCTTAAGTACAAAGGCCTGCACAGAAACGTACTCCGCAACTCAGAAAATTCATATGGTGGTTAGAGAAATGAAATATCAATTGATTGCGGGGAAATTGTATAAGTTGGGACTAGATAGTATCCTCAGGAGATGTGCCTTAGATCATGAAAGATAAGACATAATGTGGGAGTGCCACAGTGTAGTTGAGGGAGGTCATTTTGGAGGAAATGCCAATGCACAAAAAGTACTCCAAGCTGGACTATGGTGGGCCACGCTCTTCAAGGATGCAAAGGCATATGCTAGATCTTGTGATGTTTGTCAAAGAGTGGGAAAGCCATCACGATGAGACAAATTTCCTCTTCAACCAGTTCAAGCTCTACAAGCATTTGACAAATGGGAAGTTGACTTCATTGGGTTGATCAACCCCAAAACTAAGCATTCAAAGGCCATGTATATTATTATTGCAACTGATTACCCTACACGTTTGGCAGAGGCAACATATTTCTTGGATTCTTCGACTGATGTTACGAGGGAAAAACTCTCTATGGACAAGGTATGACTGCATAAATCAACTCAATTCCAACATATGCTATATGAACTAATGTGCAAGATAAGAAAGAGGCCTACCTCGATCCAATGTTTGATGATGTTCCATCGTTGAGCACTTCGATCCAAATCTTTATACCTGCAATAAGTTCTTAACAAACGAGAAAATAAAGTATGTAATGATGATATAAAGGGGTTAGCACATCAGATATCATAATCCATTAATGAACGTTACAAACATGCCCATAGATAATAATCATACATTTGTAATATACCAATAGGACGGGAAAGGAGTATTTTTATTAATTATTGATCAACAGAAGTGATAACATTACAGACTTCTGTGTCAGCATGGTTTGAAACCAAGAAACCAAGTTCCTTCCAATTGCGCCTCCACCACTTCAATCCTCCACCAAATGCAAGCTCATAGGAGAGAGTCAATGAGGTTCTCTCAATAATAGGGAAAGAGCTTGGGGGTTGAACACTGTGTTCATACTTGAGGGACAAAGGGATGCAGACTCAATATGAAATAATTTCTCCAGAGTAACTTTGCTCTCAAAGTTGAATGCTTTCTCCTCTTTTCCATAGCTCGGAATTGTTCTTTTATAGCCTTCAGAATGCAACCGAAGGGCCGAGTTGGAACATTTCCAGTATATGGAAGGCCAAGGATCAGAGATCTCCTGTCGTGACATGGGAACCTGACTTGATTTTTGTATCTGGCACAAATCCCAATGTACGAGGGTTGTAGTGGAGCATCCAACGTATATGCATCTTGCATTGATGATAGGGAGTGTATATGTGGAAAAATGTATTTTTTGGCTCTGGATTCATCAAAAAAGGATGACAAGTCTGCATAGGGAAATGGAAAAAGGCCCTTTGTGCAAGATAGAAATGGTGAGGCAAATAATTCTATAACAGATGCCCCCTAATGTGTGAGATCAGAGGAGTATCTGCGATGGCTGAAATACATTATAAATAACCCAGAAGTGGAGTGGTAGAGAACCAGCTGGACGAACTCAATTATTCATTACATTATGTACTGACTTTGCATACATGGCTGCCAAGAATACAATGTAGATCCATGTGGAAAATATACCAAACAAGTGTTCATGGCCATGAATAGGAAAATACAAATGAGGTTGCATGTGGCCAAAAGCTGTCATAGTCACGAATAAGGCCTAGTGAAACCAGTATCAAAATCAATATGAAGATATCTATATACCATGGAGTACAATTTGATCTCCCATGATCACTAAAGTTGAACAGGTGCTGGTCCAATGAAAGGGAAGCAACAACTTAGGAAAGATGCATCCACATAGTGATGTCTTCAAGTATTCTACACTATCTGCCAAGGGTGCAAGTCTACATCATGTGAATAAAGGAGTTTAGGTTGAACACAATGAGACATCATTTGATTACCGGTCATTGGGGTATACTGTTAAAAAATGCGAGACAACCTACCAATAATGAAAGTAAGTATCAAGGCACCGAGTACATTCCTACAAGTGTGAATAAATGAGTTGGTGTTGAACACTTGAGAAATCCATTGATCAGGATACATTGATGTATTCCCATCTGTCAATGGTGAGAGAGCCTACCACTAATGACTGCAAGCCTCAAGGTACTCATAAAAATATAGGTCCCGTATCTAGAACAAATGAGCTGAAGTCGATGGAAAGAGACCCACTGAAAGGAGAGAATTAATGCATCTCTCATCAGTTAACATGAGGAACAAAGAAGGAGCTCCATGATTTGGTGGAAATCAGACGAAGAACATGTTCATGAACCAATGACCTTGTGCGTCTTTCGCATATACCAAATGCAAGCGGTATATGAAAAAGACCCTCTGAATAACAACAAATGATGAAAGAAAACTACTTACAAAGGCAAGGATACCACCAATAAGGCTAATGGAATCCAATACACTACACGAATCCCAAAGTGTGAATAGATGTCTTATCGTCAAACACAAGGGAAACCACCCATTCAATGACCAATGTTGGAATGTGGATTTCTGGGTTCAAGGTGACCTACTAATGAATAAAGTAGGGCCAGGGTGCATGGTAAGACCATAGCATCATGTGATTCTGAGGCAAACTGAGGGTATGGCTGACATGCAAAGTCAATATTTCTGAGGAGTGGCCAACATAGGTTGATACAATTCCTTTGAACAAGAGCATGAGACATATGGTGACTCCGACAACATAGACTCAATGATGTGATTATTAGATGCAGGAGGCATCAATAACATTCTCTATAGGGACTGGAAGAGTAACCATCTGGTAGAGAAAACTCTGTAACAAGATCAACTTCCTAAGGCCATGCTAAACCCAAAATTATGATGACTCAAGGACTCAATAACTTTGTGCTCTGTTCAAAGGCAACACGATTGCTGCCGATTATAATATAGTACTCCCTTCCCGCCCATATTTTTTTTGGTTTTTCATAACAAATGAATGCTATGATATAGAGGAGGAAACGAGTGTCGCAAGTAAGCAAAACTAGTTCTAGTAGTGGAACATACCTATGCTTAATACAAGGAAATGCATGCGGGAGATGGACACTCAGGGTGATGTTCCCTCTAGGGTATAGGGTGTCAAACTGCGAAGGATATAAACAAGGCTTTTCTTGGTTGAGGATGCAAAAACTGCTTAGGCAACAATTTATAACGCAAAGTGAGAACCGACTAAAGGCTCAATACTGCAAGCGAGGGCATAAGATGAAATCACAACTTAATGCCAAAAAATATCCTTTTTTATGTCTTGTAGTCTACTTGGTGTGAAAAAGTGGTAACCTTGTGCCAAATAGACATATTTTCAAATTCAATTTACGAGTGTGAAAAAGACAAGTTGACTCGGCAATCTTTTCTATTTTTGATAACGAGTTGGAAAATAGATTAACTAAGACTCATGACCTTTCAAATCCAATTTAACGAGTGTGAAAGGGACAAATCACTCGACAATGTTTTCGATTTTTAGACGAGTCGAAAAAGAGCTTAACTAAGATTCATTTTGCTATCTTAATCAACATGTAAAGGGGGAGGCCAAGGCTCTTGTCTCAGCCTTCTGCGGAAAGTTAGTATCTCACAGATAGCAGACAAAATCTTGGGAAAACCCAAAGCTCTCCAAGTCGAGGAGGAGAAAGTGCTAACGAAGGATACAGTCTCCGTGATGGTTCGAATAATGTCTCTTAATGGAAAATACATAGGTAGGGGTATGGGATTCCCCATCAGGTCATCCCAATCGAAGGGAACCCTGTCAGGACTTGGAGGGAGAGCATTCGGAGGAAGAATAAATCTCTCTTGTTCAGAAGGGGGAGGATTTGGAATGTTGATGACATGACTAAAAGGTGCATCACTCTCTTTAGGGAGAGTAGGATTGACCAGAGATTGCACTGGTGTGGCCACTTCTTAAATTATTGGTTTAAGAGGATGCATAGTAAAGGGGGAAAGAGACGCTTCACCCTTGACAAAGGGGGTGAGGTTGGGAGAGGATTGCATCAGTGGAACCACCAAGATGATCAAAGGAGAAGTGGTGTGAGGAGAAACCACGGATGCCTCAGAATTCGAAAGGCTCTTGGGTGAGCCCCATGCTTCTGGTATCCTGGTAGTAGCTGGGCACAAATGAGTAAGGTGACTTCCTTCAAAAGTCCTGAAAAGGAATTTAAGCTTACGTCTGAGACATCTAGGATTCTCGATGTGACTAGCCGGGGAAAGGGAGTCATCTCATGTATGATGACTATAGGTTGGATATGTGACACGACTATGATTTGGGGTAAAAAGGATGGTGCCCCCAACATAATTGGAAGAGGTTGGGGGCAAACTGTCGACATAATTTGTAGAGAAAGTCAACCCATCTGTGACATGACTGGAAGAGGTTGGTGATGGAGCACCAGTATGAATGATAGTGATTGGGATAGTGATAGATTGTGAAATTTTATTCCAAGGTCTGGGAAATATTGATTCTAAAAAATTGTAGGCTAGAAAGGATCCGAGTGTACCCCCTGTCCCAGCCTAGAAAAGTGGTGACCAATGCCAAAATGGTCCGAAGAGGTTTGGATGGGTATCGTCATTGAGGTCTGTGAAGAGACCGAGGTAAGATAATAATTATTTGAGTGAGTATATATGTTGCCCCCTTGTGAAGGGGTTCCATAAAGAGGGTAGCCCGAACCATAAAATTGATTCTCCCCATATAAAAGACCTGGGGGTGCTTGAGGACCTGTCATGGAAAAAGTGTTCGAAGGAACTGACATGGCAGATGGAAGATACATGGGTGGGGTGTAATAAGTGGGATAAGCACCCATTTGAGTACTGGCTCCTGAAAGAGAATAACTATTATTGGATCCATAAATGGGAAGGTTCCAACCTCTCATGGGACACGACTCATATCAAATGAAGAAGTAGGAATCAGAGCCATGGTTCCCCCAGATCCAATGTTAGGATTCATATATGTGATCCAGGGAGAGGCTTGCACGAGGGAAGGAATATCAACAGAAAAATGACTAGAGACCCAAGGTGCGGACTGAGCATTGTAGTTCTGCATACCATTGTAAAAATCGGAAGGGTACGTCCCCATGAAATGAGCAGGCATCATGGGGTGGGTAGCAGTGCATGAGGGAGCAAAAGAAACTCCACTGTCCATAATGATGAAAACCAAAATAGACTCCTAAGGTCAACTAGTAGTCAAAAATCATACCAAAAAGTCAAACGACCAATATGCATGCAAACATGATAAAGTGGCTGAGTGGCCTCCCTCGCTAAAGAAGGTATGTCTTGTCCAAGAGGGACCTGAGACTCCCTGATAAAGTTTGGAGGTAACATAATCAGTTATAGGGGCCCTCGTGGGCTTAACAACCAGTCGATGAGATCCCCCCGGAGAGGTAATCCTCCATAAAGGCTGTGTGCTGTTCGACCCCTATCTGACGCAGGGTACAAGTAGAATAAACCCTACAAGTAACCTATGAGATACCTAAGTCAAGCAACTAATAAACCACTGTATAAACGATGCACATGTGAAAAGATGTAAGTCCATATCACCGTATGGGAAAGGTATCAAAACCCAAAACCTTGAAAGCACCTCCTCTCACAGAGGTATGGGCACTAGCAAGATCCCCAAATATGAATAAATCCACAGAAATATCTCTAATGCTAGGTGAGTATCCAGGGGTTATCCCTTCAACTAACTTCGCCCAACCTCGTGATTAACTTTGGTGTGTGCGGAGCCTCCTGATATTACCAATTATACAATGGAATTCTCAACTCCCTATCTCAGACACATATGTTGATTTAATTGCCTTCGAGAAGTTTACTCACAGAAATCCTATTCCAAGGCACTAAATCCTAGACTAGTTTGTGCACCCTAAAAATAAAATTGTGACTAATCAATTTTAGTTTAAAGCGTAAATTTTATTGGCTGTGATTACTCAAAAGGGTATGGAAGCGAAACTGATGATGTTATGACTCCGCAAGAAAGTGAATATGAATATAATGCAAAGTCTATCTTTAACTTTTCAATGAATGATATGCTAATAAAAGTAGTGCAATTTTCAATTTCAACTCTGCAATTCAGAAGTAAAATGCAATCTTTCTCTAAATGAACTAAACTAATGATAAAGGTTCAAAGAAAAAAATGTTAACCAATGCAAAATGCCTATTTTTTTTTTTGTATTTTCAATATATTAAAAAGAAAATGCATGGACTGTAAAACAACCTGATATATTAATTCTACTGTGTATAAATGAAATAACTCAAGTAGAACACCAAGAAGCCAAGCAAACAACCTAGGTCTCAAGGAAAAACAAGGACGAAAAACAAAGAGAAAGACTACACCCAAAAATTCAACTCCCAACAGGTTTCCCGTCAACCCAGAGAAGCTTAAAAGGCACTTCAGAGACCTAAGAAGGCTCAACAATCATCAAATCCCACCCAATAATCACTAAACCAAGAAAACAAGCAAAGGGAAGTGATATATGTGATTGTTCAGGAGAATAGGGTGTATATACACATCCTGCAGTGAGACAACAAGCGGGTATACACGACTATCTGGGCAAAAGGAGTGTATATGATTTAAAACAAGGCTAGACAAAGGAAAGAAGGCTGAAAACTCAGACCCAGAGTGAACAAAATCTGTCAAGCAGTGATATGACAAGCAACACAAAGGAAAAAGAGCAATGCAAGAAGAAAAAGTACTTCAACCCTTAGAAGGAAGATCTCTCCCCAGTGGAGTCTCCAATTTTGTTACGAGGGAAAAACTCTCTATGACCAAGGTTAAACCACAACAGACATGTATGACTGCAGAAATCAACTCAATTCCAACATATGCTATATGAAATAATGTGAAAGATAAGAAAGAGGCCTACCTCGATCCAACGTTTGATGATGTTCCATCGTTGAGCACTTCGACCCAAAGCTTTATACTTGCAATAAGTTCTTAAAAAATGAGCAAAGAAAGTATATACTGATGATATAAAGGGGTTAGCACATCAGATAGCATAATCCATTAATGAACATTACAAACATGCCCATAGATAATAATCATACATTTTCAATATATGAATAGGAAGGGAAAGGAGTATTTCTATCAACATAAGTGACAACATTACAGACTTTCGTGTCGACATGGTTCGAAACCAAGAAACCAAGTTCCTTTCAACTTGGCCTCAACCACTTCGATCCTCCACCAAAGCCAATCTCATAGGAGAGAGTCAATGAGGTTCTCTCAATAATAGGGAAAGAGTTGAGGGGTTGAACACTATGTTCAGACTTGAGGGACAAAGGGATGCATAATCAATATAAAGCAATTTCTCCATAGTAACTTTTCTCTCAAAGTTGAATGCTTTCTCCTCTTTTCCATAGCTCATAATTGTGCTTTTATAGCCTTCAAAATGCAACCAAAGGGTCGAGTTGGAACGTTTCTAGTATATGGAAGGCCAAGGATTAGAGATCTCCTATCGTGACATGGGAACCCGACTTCATTTTTGTATTTTCTGGCAAAAATCCCGATGTACGCGGGCTGTAGTAGAGCAGCCAGTGTATACGCATCTTGCATAGCTGATAGGGAGAGTATATGTGGAAAACAATATTTTTTGGCTCTAGATTCATCAAAAAAGGATGACAAATCTGCATAGGGAAATGGAAAAAGGCCCTCTATGCAAGATATAAATGGTGAGGCAAATCTTTCTATAACAACTGATAATGCTGCTAGGTTCATTTTTGAAAATATTATCACTCGGTTTGGATGTCCTAGGATTCTGACCAGTGATCAAGGTGGTCATTTTATCAGTAGTACAATAACAAATCTTACAGTAGAGTTCTTGATCCAACATCATAAGAGTATTCCCTTGTTGGCCCTTGACCAAGTTTTGAGGGATATTGATCAAGTTTGACCTATTTTGGGACTTCGTTAGCCTGTCGAAGGAAGAGAGCAAGACAAAGTGGAGATCATGGGATCTTGACCCCTTTTTGGGTCCTTTTTAGGTTATGGTATTATGTAATGGGAATGGGATGTCGGCCCATGGGTTTACCCATGTTTAGGCCTATTTTGTAAAGTATAAATAGATGTATAAGCAATATAAGAAGTAGATGTATCTATGTGATAAAATAACGATAATCTAAGTGCTAAGTGCCATTGTGGTTTGTAAGTGCTTTGTGCATAACTGGGAGAGACTTGCAGAGCCAAGTGAAAGTGGTTGTAACAGACTGTGGAAGGCTTTGTGCTATAACACTAGGAGGGAGGATCTAGCGAAGTGTGCAGATCTCTTGTCCTAGGTGGAGTAGGATTTTGGTGGCTCTATGCTTGTAACCGATTGACTGAAGACAATAAAGAAAAAGAGTTGGTGGATGTAGCCCCAGGGTGGGGGTGAACCACGTAAATACTATGTTGTCTTTCTTTGTCTTTGTCGTGATGTGTTTATGTATTCTCTAGCTAAGTGCTTTGATAGAGATAGACAAACCTGCTTATGCTTTGTGCTAATGATGTGTAATAATGTTATATCTAACCTCTATGAATGTGCATAGTGCTTGATCTGCTAGATCTAATCTACCTGTTATGATAAAGTGCTTATACACATTAGATCTGGGTGAATGCTGCAATGCTCTGTTTTATCTGTGAAGTAGATATTGGTCAAGTATTGATGAATGTTAACTGGTAAGTGCTCTATTTAGTGTTATAATCACAGATCTATGTCCCAGCTAAGGTTGTAGACACCTGAGTCCTGCAACCGCCCCTGCCTCTACCTCGGGTGAGACTTCATATGCTTCACAGCTGTTGCCAAAAGGGCCGGTAGTTAGGGTTTTGTTGGTGCGTTGTTGTAGCGTTGAACCCTTGGTCTTCCCCTATGCCAACAAATGGTTCCGTTGCTAGGACATGAAACTGTGATTGCTGGGAACTGAGGAAGAAGAAGCTTTGTGCAAATATCTGATCTGAAATTGTGAAAGCTCTATGTGTAGATCTATTGCTCTAGTGCATAGTACTCTACTAGTTTGGCAAGTTATGTGCTAAATAAAATAAGTCTGATCTGAAGAAAAGAGGTAAGATCCAGAAGATTTGTTCCCTACGAAAGGTAAAAGTGAGAATTCTTGATTAAAAGAGGTAAGATCTGAAAGATTTGTTCTCTGATAAAGGTAAGAATAATGAAAATTTTCTAGATCTGAAAGCTTTGTGCTCTGTAGAGGTAAGTTTAGTGGAAGTTTTTGTTTCAAAAGTATGAAGCTAGGTATGTTTGATAGATTTTGTCCTAGCTTGAAAACTAGGGTATTAATAGATCAAAGAAGATTTGATATGAGTAGATCTAATAAGAATAGTGAAAAATATGTTATACCTATGCATAGAAAGGATATTTGGACTAATAAGTGTATGCAAGATCCTAGAAAGAATGTTTTGCAGGTTATCTACCATGATCCTAGTGCGCAGTACAGGAAAGGCCGGGGATCATTTAAACTAAAGAGAGGATTAACCCTTTGTTACAGTTGCAGAAGACCAGTGCATCTTGCTAAGGAATGCCCTGGGAGAAGACTTAGTTGTATTTGTTCTAAAGCTATGGACCATGAAGTATTGGATTGTCCTAGAATGATTTATAAGATTGAAGGAATGAACATGAGACAAGAAAACCCTAAGGCAAATCCATAAACTAAGATTATGAAAGAATCCCAGAAAGAATCAAGGACTATATTACTGCAAATAAAAGAAACCTTGAATGCTCACCAACATATCAACTTATCAGAGATCTTCACAGAAAAAGAATGCCTTGAAGCAAGAATAGGAGACTTCGACATTGACTGTGTTCTGGATAAGGAAACAAAGGTGAATATTATGATAGAGAGAATGTGGGAAGATATAGGGAAGCCTGCTATGATTCCTTCACTAGGAGGAATAGGTTTGTTCAAAGGAAAGTTGATAAACCTGTGTGGAAGGCTCACCTGGATACCTATGAATGCCAATGGAACTTTGACAGAGGAAAATTTTGAGATTATTAAATTTATTGAGAACAATGCCCCATTTACCATGCTACTAGGAAAACCTTGTATTGAAAGAGATCAGGCCAGAAGGCAAGAAGAAGAGGAAGTTTTAGAACAGAAGAAGAAAGAGTTAAAATAATTCATGACTAGAAGGATCACACACTTGATTGAAGAACAAAAGAACAGATCAAAGCCATTTAACACCAGAGACCTGGATGTCGAAGTTGCAAGAACACTAGAAGAACCATTGACGATTGAAGTACCTATTCCAGATGAAGAAGAAGGGTTACCCTTGAATCTTAGGAAAGGATATCAATAGCGTGAAGTCACTATGTCAAAAGAAGATAAGAATCATAATGGAAAAAGACATATCGAGATGAAGCTCACTGGAAAGAAGGGTAGAAAGCTAAGTAAGAAGAGAGCTAAGTTTGACAAGTTGCAGAAGGTTCCAGAGGAAACCTCACAAAAGAAAAAATTGTAAAATTGGAGCTTCGCCGAGATATCATAACAACGACACATGGCACTTTGCCGTGGCGAAGCAATATAGCCATTGGGGACGTTATAACCATTCGATCAATTATCTGAATGGGTAGAAAGGAAATTATGGTTCTCCATTAGACCATTGGACCGTGCAATAATGGACATAATATATTTAACGAAGGCTTCATACCCATTGCAAGTGACCCGTTGCCGAGTTACCTATTTATCCCGTCGTGCCACACACAATTGAATTGAGGTCGAGCTCCAAGGGGTACAACAGGCCCTTCAGTCTAGTCGCGCAGTCTCCACTACACCGCTACCATTGGAAACACCAGAACTAGGAGATGAACCAACTCAACTCCATCGGCTCACTAATACAGTTGAAGCTCGCCTTCGATAAGCACAAGAGGAAACAAAACAAGACACCTAGGCTTTGATGCAAGTACATGGAGTAATTTTAGAACAAGATCGAACTACATAATAGGAAAAAATTTCCCTTCAAAATAAGTTCGATGAAGAAAAAGCACAACTGCAACAAGGAAATGAACAATTGCTCGCCGAGCAGCTCGAAGTGAAGGAACTGGTCAACAAAGCACTTTTCTCTATGACAATCATAGAAATAAAGAGAGAGGATCAAGTCATGAAGCAAGTAGACCAACTCATAGAGGCCATCCAGAAGTTACAACAACACATAGCAGACTTGGAGTTACGCACAGTGCCCGAGACCCCACAGGATGTAAGGGACCAACGAGAAGCAACTGCTCATAGCGTAGTTGAGAAACTAAAGGCCCTTGCTTTGGAATGCAAGAAGATGAGTGTCCATAGTGCCCTGACATACAAACAACTTGTTGAGAATCCAGAATTAAAGGCACTGGAGTCACAGCTCCATGAAGCAAAGAAGCAAGCCGATACACTATAAGTGTATTTGAAGGCCTTGTCAGCTATAGAAAGAATGAAATGATCTCAAGAGCAACACACTGCATAGCAGTAGATCCACACTATACAGAGAAAAGTGATGGAATTTTCTCAAAGGCTCCAACCTGTACAAGAAAAGTCTTACCAACTGTTTACAAAAGTAGAAGGCAGAGGAGAAGAGCTAGAGCAGGTTGTCACTACAACTATAAAATGATTAGAAGGACCTATGAATGACACACTCATCTAGGAGTTCGCTGAACAAGAGGCTATAACACTGCAGCAATTCCAAGCAGCTCGAAACAATCTCAAGGATTTCGAAGAAGAACTGATCAGACCAGAGTGACTCGGGACGAGTCACAGGTGAGTGTTGGGGGCCTGTTGGCCCTTGACCAAGTTTTGAGGGATATTGATTAAGTTTGACCTATTTTGGGACTTTGACAGCCTGTCAAAGGAGGAGCGCAAGACAAAGCAGATATCGTGGGATCTCGGCCCCTTTTTGGGTCCTTTTTGGGTTATGGGATTATATAATGGGAATGGGATGTGGGCCCATGGGTTTGCCCATGTTTAGGCCTATTTTGTAAAGTATAAATAGATGTCTAGGAAATATAAGAAGTAGAGGTATCTATGTGATAAAAGGCCAATAAGATAAATGCTAAGTTCCATTGTGGTTTGTAAGTGCTTTGTGCATAAGTGGGAGAGACTTGGAGAGCTAAGTGCAAGTGGTTGTAACAGACTCAGGAAGGCTTTGTGCTATAACGTGAGGAGGGAGGATCTAACGAAGTGCGCAGATCTCCTGTCCTAGGTGGAGTAGGATTTTGGTGGCTCTGTGCTTGTAACCGATTGAATGAATACAATAAATAATAAGAGTTGGTGGATGTAACCCCAGGGTGGGGGTGAACCACGTAAATACTGTGTTGTCTTGCTTTGTGCTTTGTCGTGATGTGTTTATGTATTCTCTAGCTAAGTGATTTGATAGAGATAGAAAAATCTTCTTATGCTTTGTGCTAATGATGTGTAAGAATGTTAGATCTGACCTCTATGAATGTGCTTAGTGCTTGATATGCTAGATCTAATCTACCTGTTTATGATAAATTTCTTATATACTTTAGATTTGGGTGAATGCTGTGATGCTCTGTTTTATCTGCGAAGTAGATATTGGTAAAGTATTGATGAATGTTAAATACTAAGTACTCTATTTAGTGTTATAATCACAGATCTATGTCCCAACTAAGGTTGTAGAAACCTGAGTCCTGCAACCACCCCTGCCTCTACCTCGAGTGAGACTTCATCTTCTTCGTAGGTGTTTCCGAAAGGGCTGGTAGTTAGGGTTTTGTTGGTGCGATGTTGTAGCGTTGAACCCTGGGTCTTCCCTTGTGCCAATACCCCTACCATCCGCAAGCCAATGGAACAGTGGAAGCGTTTAACAAGATTCTAGAGAGATGATTAATGAAGGGTTGTTGCGCAAACAGGGAAGATTGGGATGACAAAGCCCCAACAATTTTATGGGCTTACAGGACAACCAAAAATAAACTCCACAAGTACACTCCATTTCAGCTAGTTTATGGGAAAGAAGCTGTGGTACCTGTAGAATTCATTACTCCGAGTTTATATATTGCACAAGTTACACACATAATAGAGGATGAATCAGTTGCACAGAGGCTCATGGTGTTGCAAGAACTGGAAGAGACCAGGTTTTTAGCAGACTTCCATTAGTTAGTTGAGAAAGAAAGGAATTAAGCTTGGAATGACAGAAACATTAAGACCAAAGAATTTACACAAAAGACAAGGTCCTACTTTATGCCAGTAGATACCATAAATATACAGGCAAGTTGTACATGCATTGGTTGGGACCATTTATAGTTGTGGAGATTCGACCTTCTCAAGAAGTCAGACTCACGCAATTGGATGGTATGTTGTGGCTAGGATGGGTGAATGATGCTTTCCTGAAACCCTATATGTCTCATAACTGAGCTAAAGGACCATTTCTCTAGTCCAAATGAGCATGTATAGTAGTTAGATTTGATATTTTTTTGCAATTTCTGTGAATTCAGTTAATAAATTCAAAGAGTGCATTGTTTTTCTGTGACATGTAGTTCATTTTTCTATCTAAGTGTTGTTTTGATGCAGAACTACTTACTCATTAGCGTAGGATCAGAAGAGACACAAATATATTAATGAAAATCATCAAATATTATGGGGACCCCTTTGTGGTTGGAGGGAGGGTGAATCTAGACGCAATCCTAGTCCATGTGCCACATGAACCCAGTCTAGTCATAGCCTTTATTACCGCTACAATAACCCATCTAAATTCTGTTAAACCATAAAGCCGCAATACATGAAGATGCCATCGGTATTTGTGCTAGGATTCTCATCCTTTAAATGATAAGGTTTGGAATCGGCCACGTCCCTGACCAAATTTCCCAATAAATTCCGAGATCAACCAATAGATTTACCCCATTAACAAGTCCTTGGAAAACTCAGATCCAAGTTGCATCTATAGGGTAATGATGAATAACAGTTATTACATAACTTTCCAGCTAAGCCTGAGTATAAGGCTATGTGAATTCGGTGTAGGATGCATTGTTTCCCAGAAAGAACTTAGTGATTTGTGAATTCGGAATAGTGAGGAATCTTCTGTAATCCCTCAACCCTCAGTCATGATCCTTAAATCCCTGTTTCGCCCATGGAATTTGCTGATAGTTCATAATCACCATGTTGAGAGCTACAGGGAGAAGAAGTTCCATTTCGAAGGATGCAGTACCATACAAGGCTTGTGACCCCAGGTTTGATATCACGGGTGATCTCAAAGGGAAGGTCGAGCAGGTCAAGCTCCTCAACCTTAACTTGACAGACTAAGTTCTATTCCCTCAGATGAATATCGATGTCTTATGGAGCGTCGCTCCAGATGAGTTAGGAGGCATGCAGTTTTTGCAAAAGCCCGAGTTCATTAATCTGTTCAACTCTACCATTATGAACCTCATGGATTTACCAATTTTCGACACCATCGGAGAAGTTTCAAGTTGTACTAATTTTCTCATCAGCAGGGTACACAAGAAAAGCCTGTGGGTGGATAGAAGATATCCAATTCACGTAGAGGACATCCACCAGCTTACTGGACTGTCCATCGAGGGAGAGGATGTGTCCAAAGGTTTCTAGGGTCCTAGAAATCATGGCAAGAAAAAGGGGGAGCCTAGTTTATATGAGTGGTTTCATACACATAGGGGGGGCACATAGCCAAGATCGACCCATACTAACCAATATGGTCAGGACTGACTGCTATATAATTGCGAGAAAGGTCATGAGGGCTTACTACAAAGGAGAGTGTACACTAGACGCCCTATTAGTGGAATATTTTTGCACCAATGGTGCTGTCTTCAAATGGTGCAACTATTTACTGGAGGAACTCCTGGTGGCTTGCGAGGAAGCACAGGATAAGGGTGGCACTTTCAACTATGACTACTTGTTGGTCACGTTCGTAATGTTGAAATGGACGCCACCCGTAGGAAGACAAATTTTTCCAACAGATAAGGGGCGATTGGAAAATATGTTCGAGCCTTGGAACTCAAGGTCGGACTCGGAGAACACAACCTTCAACAACATGACGTTATCCAAATGGTACAACAGGTTTCTCAGCGCAACTAAGAGGATGTGCATTCCGTAGGAATTTCTCAACTGCAATACGAGAAACATTGCATTCAACATGAACCATCACCATACATTCATATGGCCAAGGTATGCCAACCAGGAGGACTTCAAATTGTGCATGCTACCATTCTACTTAGATGAGGAGGCCTTCGACAAGGATGTTATATCATGGCTTGGAGTAAAATGCAACCTATGCAAGTCAGGGATGCATTATCTTTTTCTCGTGGAGATGTTGGAGAAGAGGTGTCAGGAAGCAGGGGTAGGAACGAGCTTGGGCCTGAAAGTACAGAAGAAATAAGACCCAGTAAAGACGGAGTCCGACGAAGAGGAAGAGACGTAGCCACTGGAGTGTAAGAAGAGAACATTACCTATGTTCTCGCAGCTTTCAGAGCAAGCTATGTTGATAGGTAAGGAAATCAACAAAATTATTAGCGCAACATTCATCACAAATCTAGTGGCTACGAAACTTAGGAAGGGGATCTCCCCAAGCAAGGTTATGAACCCCCAACCCATTTCATCCACAGTTCCTCGCACTCGCTCAATGGCTCGAGCCACCCATATTATAGATATCCAAGACGACTTTGATCCTGACACCACTCCATCCACCTCCATCATCACTGAGAAACCTCCATCGCCATGACAACCCCAATCATCACCTCAATAAACCACCATTCCATCCCAAACCATCAACCCAGAACCCATGCAGCTAGATCCCCCAGAGATACTTGAGCAGAGACCAAAACTCCCTGGTCCAAACCTAGAAGTAATCGAACAGAGGCTAGAACATACTGGCCCAAACCCTAAAGCCTAGGACCAACATATCATACCCTTTGTGCCCATTCAGGACACTCCACCTTCTACAGAGATGCAAATAGTACAAAATCCGCAAGTTCTAAGTCCTCAACACACTTCCTCAATGACTAAGGTTGAGGGTGCTATCAGAAGTGCCACCCCGGAATATGAGGTCCAAAAAGACATAGAGATACCATAGGTTCAAAAGGAACCTGATATGACCTCAGGACAAAGCACAATGTCAATCTAGGAACAAATGGAGCTAGTCCTCCAAAATCCTCAGTAGTGCACAGAGTTGCTACAACTCTGCCTGGACATAACAAAAGTTCTAATGTTCCTACCATTGACGTTGAGGTTAAGGCTTGCGCCAGGACCATCGAAAGGAGAAGAGGAGGTGGAGACACCTTAAGAGAATTCAATGGTCAGTGGACCCCTACTATAGGTTCGAGTATTGAGGGATGCCACCCCTTCTTCTACTGACCTTGCACAGTGGCCAACAATGCAGCTAGTCAGAATAATTAGAGCCTCAACTGATCAACTGGAGCAGAGGCTCCAGCAGACCAAAAGGACTACAAAGTTTTCAAGGGAGGAAGCACTCCTTTCTCAAGCACGCAAAACACAGGAAGAATACATGAAGATCCAGGAAGAGAAGAAAATGAAAGAGTCTAGGAGAGGCTTGCTGAAGCCTGGATGGAAATAAGCAAGGTAGCACCCCAACTTCCAGAATCTAGTGTTGTAAGAGAACCTAAGAATCAAATTGAGCTACTCCAGGGAGCATGGTCATAGTTTTCCATTCACGTAGAGCATATGGAAGTACAGTTGTGGGAAATCTAGGAGGAAGAACAACAATAACCTCGAAATTTGCTAGAGAATATGGAGAAAGTAGTGCTGGAAGGTAACAATGCTCGAGCAACACTACACAAGTGCACAAAGACATTTCGCGAAGTCAACTACTGGATGGGAATTATGGAAAAGCACAACCAAACTCTAGAGGAGGTGCATGCAAGAATCTAGTTTCTTAACGAAGAAGTTGTGGTCACCATGGATCCCCTGGAGAAACAAGAGAAATTCGATCAAATTTAGCAAGTGGGTAATGAGTTGAATGCTCTGTTTAAAGCACAATCCGTAGCCAAGAAGGAGCTGCATGAATTTTGATTTGTCATTCATACAATGTACATGCAAATGCATAAGGTAGATGTTACAGTCGACTTCGAATGGAAATATCTGGTCGCATCCAATCCCAAAGGATGTATCACATATGCGACTCAACAATTTGTCACCGAAGCCTCACTCCTTGCCAGGAAGTGGCAGGATAAAATTGGGAGTTTCCAGGAAGTCAGGAAACGGTCCTTAGAGTTGGTCGCTGAGTTAGGCCCTTCGTTTGAAGAGGTAGAAAAAGAGAAAGCGCAAGATGAAATCAAAGTGGAGGAGGGAAAAGGAAAGAAACAAGAACCTCTAGAAGCTGCGAAAGATCCAAGTAATTGACTCGAGGGAGAGTTAAGGATTGTGGTCGGAGCCTATTGGGCCCTTCGTTTTTGGTTTGGAGTTGGACAAGGATGACTATAGTCCCAGTTTTGGTCAAATACGAGTTGTGCAAGCTAGATAAGAAGCTGGACAATGGATCAAGTATAGAAACATAAATCAATTGCGAAAAGGGGCAGTGCAATGCCAACAAGGAAAAAGCAGTTACAACAAAAAAAGAAAGCATGCAGAGACAAAAGCTAGAAGATTCGACAAAGCCTATATATGAGATGCATACTATTGTAAAAGGGTTGGTTGGGTTGGGTTTTTGGATGTTAGTGTTGAGTATAGTTGGGTGTAGTTGAGAAAAGGTTCCGTGATTGTAATTTTCATATGGTTTTGGGAAAAAGGGGGTAAATAAAGCTCCATGACATGAGTTTGGAGTCAGAAGTATATAAAAAAATACTGATTTGTATCTCTGAGATTGTATCTGAGAAGATCTACTGCTAATAGATAAAGAAGAACCAAAATTTTTGAAATATACTATGTACTTCTGTGTTTATGCTTATGATTTGTCTCTTTACAGTACTTCTTTATTCTTGATAAGATCAATATGCTTTCTTTGTGTACAAATGTTTCGAAACCTTGAGTATCTTTAGCTCTAGTATGAATGAGTTCATATCCATTATGTAGTTAGTCTATCTTGCACAAGATCATGGTGAATCTTGAAGGTTCTAGGAACCCACCTAGGTATTCTCCTTTCCCTTCCCAATCTTTCTGTCTTGGTTGTGCTTCAGGTGAGAGTTATTATCTTCAGAGGAGTTGAAAATGTGAATGCTCTAGACTACTCAGTGCCTTTTGTTGGTAACCTGAGAAGGAACCTGGTCGGATCAATTTCGCGCCAACATCATGTACGTACATGAGATGCATGAGAAAATTGCATATACATGGAGGATTTCACCTGAAGTGGTGAAGGAACATGAGGGGATTGCCAACTTCAATGAGTCCAGGCACAACATATGGATACAAGCTAGAAGAGAGCCCAAGAAGACATGGTTGAAAATGAAATATTGTATCTTAGTAGAAGAAGTCCACTGGGTAATAACAATATGGTCAGATGAGTGGAAGGTACTAGTGGAAAGGAAGAAAGGAGCAAAGGGAAAAGAAT
The DNA here is from genome assembly GCA_009831015.1 of Picea engelmannii. Classification (NCBI taxonomy): domain Eukaryota; kingdom Viridiplantae; phylum Streptophyta; class Pinopsida; order Pinales; family Pinaceae; genus Picea; species Picea engelmannii. Next base: position 72,114 of record ML778837.1, read on the forward strand.
AGGAAGAAGTTGACAAAATGCAGAAATCCAGTAGCCCAATAACCAATACTAGAAAAGCCTCATAGTGCATAGAATGTGCGACAACAACAAAGAATCCAAGGAAGAAGGAAACGGCCCTAAGGGCCTCACTGATAGGAACTGAGCACATATAAAGAAGAAATGGGGGAGCACAAAAGAAATATAATATCCCAACCCAAGAGACAAGGATTGGAAACATACCAGAGGAGAAGAAACTTGTGTAGACATAAACACCACCAAAAAGGAAATCAACCATGCATATATGAGAACAAAGAAAGAATATGAAAGCACATAAGAATCCCATCCAACTCACCATAACTGAGGACGACACAGAGATGGTAATATATAAAGTTTAAGATAGAGGAGAATAATCCTTATTTATCGTAGAATCCCAAAGAGAAGAACCAATAAAATTGATGGAAGTTAAAGAAGTTATGGAGAGCATACAAAATAATCCTTCATAGCAGAAATGGACACAACAACATAAAGTCTCAGCACAATAGGAGCCAATATATGAAAAGAAGGAAACAATGAAAACAAGAATAGTGGGAAGAATTATGTTCTAGATAATAAAAAACATGCTACAAGAAGATGAGGATACCGTGCAAAAACATTTGAACGATGTAGAACAGTTGGAATTGGCTCTATCCAAGATACCCACCAAAGCATTATATAAGTTGTTGATGAGCATTGCACAAGAAGTTCAACCTAGAGCTAGGACATATACAACCAACTTGGAGATAACCAAGGAAGATAAGGAGGTACTAGAGATAGCTCTCAAATAGGTACAAATGGAGTGAGATGAAGAGAAATAACGTGCAAAAAACTTAGAGCAAAGACTTGAGGAAGTATTCCAAAAAATTCTAGACATTGCACTAGAATATGAGCTCAACACAAAAGAAAAGATACAATGGATATAACATACGATGGATGGTTACAAAAAGGAGAGAATAGAATTAGCTGGGAAGCTGGCACCGAATACCCCTCCAGAAGTTAGATCAGAAAGGGAGTAGTAGGAAACATAACACACATATATCATTGCACTAGAAGTAAAAGAAGTGGCATAATTCTATGAAAGGACTGCGCATATATGGACGAGCTTGGAAGAAGATGAAGGGATCCAACAGTTGGATCAGAAGGAAGAGAAACTGAATGCTACAATTCAATATTTAAAACAAACGTAGAAGGAAATGCCTATATAAGAGAGAATGAAGTTCGCGCAAGAAATGAAAAACCTACAAGCAGAATTGAAGACAATCCAAGTAGATAAACAGACAATATATGCTCAATTGGAGCCACTTCAGGAGCATGCAGAGAGACTAATAGTAGAGTTGGAAAGAGAGGAAGGAAGATTAGAACATGTGCACTCGAAAAATAAATAAGTGCTCAAGGAGAACATAACATTGCAGGTGGTAGAGACATTGGAAGAAAAGAACGTCCAGGAGAAGACTCAAGTAGATGTACTAACAAATAAGTTCCAGGCATTGGAGAAATCAGTGCAGGAGGCACACACTTCCTGAGTGGCTCGGGACTAGCCACAGGAAGTGTTGGGGTCCTATTGGAGTAGGAACTTTTGGGGTAAGGTTCGAGACACAACAAAACAAACGAAGAAGAATGGACCAAGGAAGCAACACAATCCAGGAATAAAGGAAAATCAATGCATCGAAATCGTAGACTAGTGCGTGAAGGAAGTTAGAATGTGGACAAGTTGAATCCACTTACAGTTAGGGTTTTGGTAGTTAATGTAAAGGGTTTTTACCCACATTTTTGTATAAATATGATGTATGAGGTAGATAGTAGGTGTCAATTTTTAGATCCTTTTGAGTATGTTGAGAAGTCCTTTTGAGAACAGTTCTGGGTTTTGAGTCACAATACTTATTTTTTTGAGAGCCGTGGAGCTCATATGGAGTCAACATTGAGATGTATGGATTTTATATGAGGGTTAGGTTGCAATCTAAGGATCTTGGTGCGACACTGGTTAGCCTCACAGAGTATGACACAATTTTGATGTAATGCACACACCGCTCTATTTTGATGAATAATAATAAGAACCATAATATCTTTTTGGACCTAGCCCGGGGGGGGGGTGAACCACATTAAAATGTGGTGTCTCTATGTGTGATTATCTTATTTGTTTCTTTGATATGATTTTATGTTGAATGAATCCATGAATCTGATGAAGTTTATTTACAACACACAATAGAATAATATGATGTTTTCTGCAGAATGAATGTTATTACATGGGTAAAATAATAGATCTGATGAATGTTGAAGTAGAAGAGTAAATATTCCTAACATTCCCATGAGTCCCATCCATTCCATGATTGCAGACACTTGGGTGATGCAATAACCCATAACCCATCTCGGGTGAGAGTGCGTTGTGCACTATGTGCGCAGTGTTGCCTTATGGTTTACCATAGGGGTCAATGGTTTCTAGGGTTTTGTTGGAGAACTAAGGTAGAACCCAGGTCAACCCATACATCCAACAAGTACTATGGACCTAGATGCCTATGTGACTATCTATATTGTGATGAGTACTGATATTCCTTAACTGATGATAAAATTAATTTCTATGTAGCATTGGTATTTTTTGGATGATGATTAGTGGAAATCCTTTTAATAACATAAAAAAATGCTACCTTTCCTCAACTTTCTACTTTAGTTATCAACTCGTGGTTTGTACAAACTTCTGAGGTACTATGCACTATATATACATAATTCACACAATATATTCCTGAATCCTCTTTATGCACCTATTGAATGCTTATGCGCCTATCTAATAGTTGGGGCTTGTGATATCCCAGGTCTCACTCTAAGTACATTAACAAAGATAAAAACCATTAAGATGCCAAAAAAAATCTATGATTCAAAACTAAACTAAATCTTTAGATGCCAAGGATGTTGGAAATCAAATGAAAAACTATCTAGAAACACACGTTACTAAAAGGAAACTATTCTTAAAGTTGAAAAAAATCATTGTTGATTAAATCATTGCATAAAGAAAGATAAAAGGAATTGAATTGCAAACATAATACTTTCGTTGAGGTGAAACTAATCTACTACATAAATATTCAACCTCTAAGTTCCTAACCCCTTATAAAGTACCATACCCTGATATCAACATGGTGACACCTATAAGGCATCAATCATTGAGTGAATAACACAATAAAATATGAATCTATGTTGTCATATATGAACTATAACAATTCTACAGGTATTGTAACAGACCTAAAATAAAATCTATAGGAAAGATCCAAAAGATGTACACAACTTATTATTTCTCCCTAAAACTGATGAAACAAACAAAACATGATTTAATGGTGTTGGAATGAAGTCCTAAGACTAAGAAAAAAAATCCAAATAAGATTCTACATAACTGTAACTTTCTCGATATGAAACATGATTAATTTGCATTAATCAACAAATCTATGTGCTAACATGATAATTACTTTGAAACAATAAAATATTAATCTAAAACATAAAATACATGAAGGTAAAAGAGTACATAAGGGTCCTTGATCTCTCTTGAGTGGGCCCTACCTAAGTAGCATAAGGATCCTTGAAGAAATTAATGAGCAGGAAAATATAAGTTCTTCATTCATTGATCAAATCATAATACATCAATGGAGAAAGGCTCCAAGTTGTCAAGGGCCTGTGAACAAAATGAAAATATGAAAACTCTTCAACACTTAATAAAAAACTAACTCCTCAAGGCTAGTCCTTGGGTTTCATTTATACTACTAGTTGGAATGAATCCATCCTTCAATCAAGGAGATATTTCAAGGCTTTTCTCCCTAGTGCTTCTTCAATTAGGATCCTCATACTTTGGTAGATTTCTTCTTGGTTCCATGGATTTTGAGTTTGAGGAGATTAGATTGAAGTGGCTCCTTAATATTTGGCAACGAGTTGGAGGGGAGTTAGGGGACAAGGTATCTTTTTTCTTCTCAAAGTGTTGGGACCTACGACCCTACATGTGTGGCTTGATATGTTTAGGTTAGGATTCATACATACTATTATCATGAAAAAAAAACATAAACACAAGCATAAAATCATCACATTAACAAATTCAAATTACTCATTAAATATTTTTCTAGCAATCCCAATATATATTAAGCATGGATAAAATGTGAGTTTATGGATATAAAGGTGATAAAAAAGAGTGTTATTTACAGGTCTTGTGATAGAAATTATGGAGGCCCATCAATTAGTATGATCTATCCTTAGGATGATATGATTGATGAAGCGTACATGTTTTGGATACATTTCCATTGATATGGGTCATATTATGATTTATGATGTATGCATATGTTGGATGCCTTGTTATGATGTATGCATGTACATGGTTGCTTCTCATTGATATATTTGCTATTATGGTGAGATTTAATATGATGATGATGTTGCATTTACATGGGTATCTTGGATGGACTAACCTATTACAAGTCGAGACCTTGGTGGAATATGGGGAAATGCAATCAAGGGAAGATATGTTGACTCAATGAGGATGGATATCATATAATAATTCCTAGGAATATTGGGAAATGGGAAAATACTTGCGAAAATTACCTCCAAAGTTAACTTGGGTAAACAGGTAGAAGGGATCAAAAGGGTTTTATTTCATTTTTACTTTGTTTTGGACACTTGCAAATTCACCCTCAAGCCCAAATTCTCGCTTGCATGAGTAGGGGGGAAACCAAGAGACAAATCTTGGGAGGGTGTTACTTGATTTAGCATTATTAAATCAGTTTCCCACCTATTATTTGAGGGTTGGCTCATGGGGAATTTGGTATTGTTGATTCACTTGTGTTATGATATTGGTGACTTGGGTAGAATCATGTTTGTGCCAACCAAGTTTATGTGGATTAGGGGGATTGGAGTGTACATGTGGCATGAGGAGGTACTAAATATCAATATTCCTGGCTCCTTTTACTATTTTGTTTTGGGCCCAAATTGTAGGATGATAATACTGTTGTGGTTGAAATCACTAGCAGAAGGTAGTAGTAAGATCTTTACAGAGCATGACACCATTGTTGTTGTGGTTGCGATCACCAGTTGAAGTGGTATTAATATCATTGATAAAAGGGGGGTTCCAATGATACTATGGTTTTGATCACCAGATGAAGGTCATAGTAAAACCCCTACAAATTATAATCCTCCAATATTTGGAGATGTTGCAAGTCCAAGAACCTCTCCACCACACCTAGGTTGAATTGTTGTAAGTCCATTTTATTTATTCTTGAGTATATTGGGTTGGATTCTTGAGAGTACTATGATTTTTTTATTACCTTACCTCATTAAGATTGAGAACTTCTTGGGAGGAAACCACTGTGAAGGTGGTTGCATTGGTTGGGTGGAAAATCAACCCTTGGTGNACCCCCCCCCCCCCCCTCTTGTTTATTAAATATTGGTTCATGGGAACTTGTTGGAGAATAGTTTGTGGGATATGGAGAATATTTGGATAAACTTTGTACTTCTATGAGATAAGGTTATAGTGGCATGGATCACAACTGACTTAGATTGTAATTCTACGAGCTATAGGTTACATTTATTTTATATTTAACTATTTAATTGTGCATTGATGTTTACTTTGATTATGGTATAGTTTCATGTTCTCTATGGATCTAGGGAATTCCCATTATCTTGTATACTTGTTTGCTTTGTGTATATGCTTTGATGACTCTAGTTCTGACTTGATTTTTTGTATATGGTGTTTAAAAAGAAAAAGAAAAAATATATATGAAAGTAATATCCTGTTGGATTGTTACAAAGTGGTATCAAAGCCTAGGTTTTTTTCTACTCAAGGAATCTAGGGAGGTTGATGGAACAATAATATCTAACAATTATGGTGGATTCACTTAGAAAACATGAGACATCGAGGTGCTCAGGGATGTAAAACAAGGATGGAAAACTATTTGAAAATTGATTTACTTAGGTCTGAAAGACTAACATATGATGAACACAACATTACATATTATGAATATTTGTTAATATTTTAATTGATTCCTCCCATGATTTTATTGTTACCATGTCAATGTCCTTTCATTCTTTCTAGATATTATTAAATTATTCTTGTAGGAGGAATTTAGAAGAAGTAATCTTATAACATGATTTCTTAGCATAGAGTTGAAGTAGCATGCTTGATTAGAGTAGTAATACATGAACATGTTCTTTTGTTGAATTGATGTGATTAGCCATCCATTCTCTAGAAATCATAATCTCGATATAAATAAAGATAATACATACATACATACATATGAGAGTACCTCTTAAATACTTTTAGTTGATTTTTTTCATTTTTACTTGCAATAGTTCTACTAGCTTCTAGAAATCTAGACATATAAGATAAAAAATGATCAAGTAGAGAACCCATTTCATGTTTTTGATCAAATTGTGCATTTTCCATAAGTTGAGATTTATTTTAACATTCCAAATGACATTGATTTTGATTGTTTAGTTGGGTGTTTGTTTGTAAATATCCTTGATGAAATAGATGGATCGACTCCCTCAAAATTGTCTAAGTTTTATTTTTTCACTTAATAGTTTTTCATTTAAAATTCAACAATTGCCTCCTATGCCAAGATCCTTATCCTCCAAACTCTTTCCTATTGTAATCTCAATATTTTTCAGTGATGTGTATTGTTAGGAAATAAATCATGGAGCAAATAATTAAAAGAATGGAAAAATAAAATATAGAAGAACACAATACACAAGAGAAAAAACATATACATCATTCACCCAATGTGGGATATATCCATAGAGAAATTGTCAGTCTTTCATAGCACACCTACTATAACTTCCTTTTCACTCCTTTTAATAGTCTCTTCCCCCTTTTTTCTGTTCCCTCTCATAACACACACACACACACACACACACACACACACACACACCCACACACACCCACACACTCTATAATACACACAATATAATGAAGTATTCTAATCCTTTTAAAGGCTTCATTTCATGCAATCTACGAGCATAATACTATAGGATACCAAAACCATGGACCATGGATCATCAATACCATGATCCCCAAAAACACTTTTTTACTTAAAATGTATTTGACTCTTTTACCGAACCACTTGTTTACTTAAAATAGATTTGACTATTTTACTGAGTCAAATTTATCCTAACAATTTTCCCTTTATAATTGAATCGGGTTTTCCCTCGACCAAATCTGGCCAAAATGGATAAGTGAGCCTTCACCGCTCACCTTAAACTTCCCTCAAAGTCTATAACCATGGTATTTGGGAATCTTGCATGCTCCCCCACTTTTTCCACCTACGTCTACATCTTAGAATTTACTGGTAATTTACTAATCCGTATTTATGAGTGGAATGAAATGAAACCACATATTTATAATACTAACACAAAGACATAGTGAACAAAAACATATATACAGTAAAAAATGGCTTCTATTAAATAAGAAATATGTTGAAAGCTGTAAAATGCAGACTGAAAACAAGCTTGCTAGAATGGTGGCAGCTTATCTCTGAGAAGAGATGTGACAACTATGCTCATTCACAAGAAGGTGAGTACAATGAGGCTCTGAAGGAATTTTTACAATAAACATGAATTCCAAAACCCTATACATCAAAAAACCTAACCCGAGGATATGAAATGCTAAAAGTCATGTGGGCCCTGTTGGGGTAAGTTAGTACATCAACTTCCCGTGGTCGTAACTTTTGCATATGATCTCTGTTTAGGGCGCACGATAGCGTGTTTGAAAGGTATTGACTAGGATATTCATTTAGGGGGATCAATTAGAGACTTTTGATATTTTTTATGTTATTGACTGTGAAAAAGCATCATTTAGGCCCTCAAAATGGCCCCAAATGTTCAAGAACCAAAAAATTGCTAAAAATAGTATGTTGCCAAAAAACTGTTTTGAGCTAGTTGGACAAGATGGGTGGCCACCAAGATCCTCCTGGATCATTTTCCAGGGGTAAAAATTCCTAACCAAGTATTACAGTTGTATTCCCATTTACATGCAAAAAAATGTTTAACAATCCATTGAATCAGGAAGATAATCAAGCTCCACAACCAACAACCTCCCACTTTGAGATTGATTACAAAAACTCCACCACTACTACACCTATTGGAATATGATCCAAATTTGGATATGGAAAGTTTCTCATCTTCACCTTCATGCTTGAAGACCAATTGAAGCTGAGAAATAACTCAATTTCTCCCTTGTTACTACCTTCGTCAACATGCCTGCATGAGTTTGGCTAGTGTGTATCTTCTCCAGCTTCAATTGTCCATCTTCCAAAACTAATCATATGAAATGTTACTTGATTTGTTTATGTTTTTTATTAGAATATAAGGCCTAATTAATTTCAATATTAATGGCACTCTGGTTGTCACTATACAACCTTATATTCTCCTACTTCCTTCCCAATTCCTCCATAACCATCTATAACCAAATTATCTCTTTACTATCCTCCATAGAGTAAACATACTATGCTTCTATTGTTGAAAGGGAAACAACCTCATGCACTTTCAAAATCCAACTTATTGTTGTTACACCTATAGTAAAAACATACCTTGTGGTGCTCCTCTTGCTATCTACATCACCTGCCATATATGAATCAACCTATCTATGTAGAACAATTCTTTAACCTCCAAAACATAATTCTTGAGTAGTAGTACCTCTCAAATACCTGAGAATCCACTATATTTCCTTCCAATTCTCTTGCCTGTATTGTCTATATACCTACTCATAACTCCCACTACATGCAAAATATTCAACCTTGTGCACACCAATGCATACATCAAGTTGCCAACTATTGATGAGTATGGAACCTGGGACATGTATTATATCTCCTTATGTGTCTTGGGACATATCTCCTTAGTCAAATTGAAATGGTTGGACAAAGGTGTGAAAATTGGTTTTGCATCATGCATTTGAAACCTTTCCAACACCTTCTCTATGTACTCACCTTAAGACAATGTTAATTTGTGATTTTTCACGTCTCTTGTTATTCTCATACTAAGGATTTGTTTTGCAAGATCCAAATCCTTTATCACAAATGAAATAGCTAATTTTATTCTGAGCACATTTATATCCTTCATGTTATACTTTGCAACAAGCATGTCATTTACAAACAATAACAATATAATACAATTGCCATTATCTAGTCTCTTAAAATAAACATAGTGGTTAGAGTGACATCTACTATAACATTGTTCTTTCATAAACCTATCAAATCTCAAATACCACTACCTTGGAGCTTGCTTGAGGCCATACAATATATTCTTCAACTTCCATACTAACTTCTCCTTCCCTTCGACCTTATACTCCTATGGTTGTTGCATATAAATATATTCCTCCAAATCCTCATGGAGAAAATATGTCTTTACATCTAACAGTTTAAGATGCAAATATTATACTACCACTAGACTTAAAGCAGTTCTAATTGAATTCATTTCAACAACATGTGAAAATATTTCATCACATTCTATACCTTTCTTCTATGCAAACCCCTTTGCAACAAGTCTAGCCTTGTATCTCTTTTTTCCTCCAACTTCTTCCTTCAACTTGTAAACCCATTTATTTTGCAATGCTCTTTTACTTGTAAGAAAAGGAACCAAGTCCCAAGTTTGGTTATGTACCAATGAGTCCATCTCCTCTTTCATTCCTTTCTCCCACTTCTTTTTGGCTTCTACTCGCATTGCTTCTTCATATATTTTTAGTTCACCAAAATCAATTGACAATAAATAATATATTGAAGGCGAGTATCCTCCAGTGGGTTTACTTGTATTGGTAGATCTTCTTGCGAGAGTTTGAGGTTCATGCTTCTATTATTGTTATTGAATATTTTGATTTTATAGAACCTCTGGAATTTTATTTTCTGTAATTTCATCAAGCACTCTGTATTCTGTGTTTTCTTTTTCTTGTTTATTTTCCTACAATAGATCTTTGTACATGACGTTCTCATTGAATACCACATCTCTACTCTTAATGATTTTGATATTTTCATAATCCCATAATCGATAACCAAAATCATTAACTCCATATTCAATAATGGCACACCTTTTGGATTTTTCCTCAATCTTTGTTCTATTTGCATTATCAATATGGACAAATATTCACAACTAAAAGTCTTCAAAAATGATTAGTCTACCTTTTTTCCTGTGCATAACTCCTCTATAATTCCACCATCTAAGGAACTTGAAGGTCCTATATTTATTAAGTAAACAATAGTATCGATAGCCTCTTCCAAAAACTATAAGGGACATGTGTTGGAAAATTGGTTTGGATCATTGGTTGCCATTGATGTCAACCCTTGGAGATTGATTTCAACCCTTGGAGAAGTCTGGAAGGCCTAGAGATGTGGTTGATATTGATTGTGAGTTAGTTGTCAATGATTAGTGGTTGATGTCAAATGATGTGATGGGTGTATTTGGATAAGTCTCCAAAGTGGTCCCCTTATGGAATAACTCTAAGCATGGCCCTCATGGGAAGATGCTTTGAATAATTCTACAAGAAACCCCTAAGTATGGTTAAGGATCCCATAGTTTATCATGGAATTAGGTCATTAAGGATGGATTAAATTAAGGTAACTCACTCATGAATGGATATTCATCATCATGCTATTTCCAGTGATAGGTGGTACACCACATAGTTCCCGACGATTGAGGAGATATGCCCTCTTGAAGATGGAAGCCCCAAAGTATGGTTAAGAAGCCCAAAATTATGGTTAAAAATACCATAAATGGTTGAAACAAGAATTTATTAGTTTACCCCAAAATGAGGAAAAAGGGTAAAATAGTTGTAAACAAGAAGTTACAAGTCAGCCCTAAAGTTAAGTAAATAAGTCACTTGGAAAAGTATTAATACACATCAAGAGCCTCTCATTTTACACACACAAGTTTATTGAATATTTGTCTAAGTGAGAAAGTGATTGTTATCTGAGGTAACCAAGGATATATGAGGTTAATTTCATAGGGAATATGAAGTGAATAAGTGATTAATTCCAAGGGAGGATGAAGTCTTGCGAGGATGTGTTCTAAGGTATTTTATTTACATGTCATCTTAACATTTTTACTATAACTTTATTTATAGAATGATTCCAATAGATAAACTTAGAGAATATTGAGAATACATATCAAGGTACATGTGGTATAAATTTAAGCTTCTGGGTCATTGTATTTTCGTAGATACACTCTATGGAAAATATGGTTTTTGGATAGTCCTGAAACTAGTCTCAAACATGTGCTCTGGGTAAAATAGTAATAACTTATTCATAGAGTATCCAAATTTACGGGGTCCAAATGAATTGGATATATTACAGTTTGTAGTATGTTTGGTGTGATTTTCAGATCCCGATATCCAACATTCAGTGTGTGGCATTCTCTACAAGTTCTCTCTCTAGAATAAGCCAAAATTCAACAAGGTCTGCCATTTTTTCTATAACTCCTTTTCTGGGATGTTCCAAGCAGTGAAACTTGGAGGAATTGTAGAGAAGATACTAAATAATATTGGGTATAGGATTCATACCTTTTTTCATGACAGGTACATAGTTATTCTTGTTTAAAGTTAGGGTTTGTGACTAATCCAAAAACTAGTCTCGTGAGACTAAGGTAAAGTTTGATGAAGATGCTATTCTCTTGTTGCTGAAGTTGAGGAAGGTTTGCAGGTATATGATCACATACACCAGGTTTGTTATAGAGTTACATGCATGTTTATATGCATGTTTATATGCATGTTTTCAGGGTTACATGTTGATGATGTTATGGTGCATGCTTGAAGGAAATCTTTGGTATATTGTTGAGGCATTGGCACATGCTTGAGGCACATATTAGGTGCTTGGTTGAGGTATATACTTGGTGTATGATACTGGTTGTTTGGTAATTGTTTTAGGCACTTCATTGATGATATATTATGGTACACGGTGTATGGAATGATTGAGACATATCATGAGTGATATGGTATATGGTTGAGGTATATACTTGGTATATGATATTGGTTGTTTGGTAATTGTTTTAGGCACTTCATTGATGATATACTATGGTACATGGTGTATGGAATGATTGAGACATATCATGAGTGATATGGTATATGGTTGAGGCACATGGTTTGAGGAGAATATTGGATATTGGGCACATTGTTTGAGATAAATTTTTGGTATATGTATGAGACATTCCTTGGTGACATTGATGCGTGGTGAGATACATAGTTGATGCATGATATAGTTTTAGAAAATGGTATGGCACAGGTTTTGGTTGATGCATGATTTGGTACAAGTTATAGTGCATGGTCGATGCACGATAAGGTACATGTTGATGGTTTGGTACTTTCTTTGATACATGGTTGAGACACATATCTTGTGATGGTATGTTGGTTATATTGGTACATGATTGGTAGAGGCATGTGTTGGTGATGTTGGACATCTAGTTGAGAGGTGTCCTTGGTATATGATCCATGTGAGAGGATCTGATTGAGTAATGGTGACAATGACATGTTGGAAAGGTTGATTTGATAGGTTGATAGTGATAAGTTGGATATAGTGATAGGGTGGATACAGTGACATGCTGAAAGGTTATAGGTTGATGTGATAGTGGCAGTGATAGTGACAGTGATAGTGATTGTGGTACTGATAGTTGGTCTACACTTATATTTTAGGGCGATAGGATGGGGAAAGGAAAGGGGGTTGTATCCTCCTTATGGTTGGAGCCGAGGAATCAGGGAGTTGGAGCTTCCTTCAGGTTAGAGCCTGAGAATCAAGGGGTTGTAGCCTCCTTCTAGTTGGAGCTAGATAATTAACGAAGTTGTATATTCCTTCAGGTTGGAGCCTATAAATAGGGGCTCGTAGCCTCTTTCCAGTTATAGATGGAGAATTCAGAAGTTGGTGCTTCCAATGAATGTATTATTTGATATATAAGAAACCATTCCACGATTTTCTCCCATTTGTGTTTCCACCTAAATTCTGGTGTATTGTGTACTTGATGTGATGTTGTTGATGTGATGTTGCTTATCTTTATATGCTCATGATATACTGATGATATATTGATGATATACTATTGATTAAGTTGAAGTTTATATATTGTGGTTAAAAGTGGTAAAAGTGTTCATATTGATTCACCCCCCCTCTTAGTATTCCATCATTTGGTATCAGAGTAGGTTCCTTTAGGAAATAGTTTAACCATTGGAAGGAAGATCATGGAGAGAAACAATTTGTATAGAAATGAAATACCACAATTTGATGGTCAGAATGGCTTGCGGTATGGGATGTGGATCAACATCAGAATGGTTTTTCTTTTTACATGCACATGGATATGATATTTTGTACTTAGTTGTTACATGATACATTGGTTCAAATAAGCCAAAGATTACAACTAAGAAAGGATTGAAAAATAAAAAAAATTGCAATGGATTTCATCATGGAAGGATTAACCGATTTGGTGAAAGTCAAAGTGGGACAATGTTCATCAGGCAAAGAACTTTGGGACAAGATACATAATTTCTACTCAAAAGAATCCCATTCTACCACAAAGACAAAGAAAATTAAAGAAAGTGCAGGTAAAGAACAAGAATAAATATGCTCATCATGTTAGTCATATTCAAAATAATAAGTCCATGAAGAAGGTATAGTATACCTTGAAGTAGAGTTAATTAGTTCTTTAGACGAATTGACAAAAGAAAGGAAGAAGATAAAGTCTCTTGAGGAACAATTAGTTAAGAATCATTTTCAAGAAAGTTATGAAGAATCCAAACATGTGATAATGAAATTGAAAGCTTATCTAGAAGAAGCCAAAGGGATTGAAGAAACTCTCATGAGTCTGTTGGATGAAAATAAATTTTTGGAAGCCAAAAGGAAAACAAAAATAAAGGAAGCAGAGAAGAGAGAGAATATTTTGATAGATAATCTCAAGGAAATAAATGAGGATTTAAACTAGATTAAAGTAGATTTTGGTGAAGAAGAAATAATCACATTGAAGACCAAAATTGAAGAAGAAAAGAGAACGAAAGAAGTCATGAAGATTCATATGATGAAGAAAGAATAAGAGGTTGAGAAGATTGAAGAATAAGTTGTCACATTGAGAGTTAAAATAGTCAAGCTCAACAAGAAATTTGAAGAGAGAGAAACATCCACATCACCAGTAAAGGAAGTTGAAGAGAAACGTTATAGGTTACCTAAGAGTTATGCAGAATTCATCAAAGAAGAACATTCCAGAAGTGCAGAAGACTCAAGAAGAAGATTACATAATAGACATATATCAAATAAGACCCTCTTCATTCAGACAACAAAGAAGATTCAATATTGATTATGGAATCAACATAAGAGAAGATCGTGATCAACCAAGGCATGAATTCAAAAGGAGTACATCACAAAAAAATCATTCACTCCTAGGTATCAAAATTTATTTTATGTTTATTGTTTTAATTGTACTAAGTTTGGGCATAAGGATGTAGATTGCATACCATATGGAAGAAGTGATACTTATGTGGCCCCACATAACATTAAATGTTACAAATGCCACAATTATAGTCACATAGCTCATAATTGCACAAGGATGATAGATCCTCCATGAAAGAAAACATCGATGTCAGATACATGAAGGTTTGGAGAATAAAATAAATAAAAGAAGAACAAGTAAATAAAGAACAGGTCCCAAAGATCACAATATTCACAATAGTATGAGAAAGAAGAGAAAAATGGAAGCAACATGCCCAAGAAGTTGTACTCTCAGGATTTGTAGTTCAAGGACATAAAGAATCCATAGGAAAAAAGGAAGAATTCAGAGTTAAGGAAGATGTTGAGTCTACAGATAGAGAGAAATATTAGTCCACATTAGGGAATATTCCTCCATTGTTCCGAGCCATCCATCTTGGAGACTCTCAACATTATGAATGTTGAACATGGGGATTATATGCAAAAACTCTACAAATCAAAGAAACATCCTTAGAGAAATGTGAATCATTTTCATAGACATATTCACAGTGATCAGATGGTAGAAGCATAGAATGAAAAATTGATCGATTGAGAAGCATTATTCCACGCATGCAGTCAGGTAGGGATATATTTAGTACAGGTTGTTCTAGACATATAGAGTATGGTTTGTAAATATATAAGACCAGTGGAAACATTTTATTGAGTTTGAAGAACAAGAATATGTGATGATCAATTGCAGTAGAGAAGCATTCATTATAGTATAGTGACGAATGTTTCAACATTGTGGATAATGGAGTAGCATAGTTATGGAAAATTTGTGACATATGGAAAGAGATGGATTCATGAGATGTATACTGGGTATAAAATATGTGGGTTAGATAAGATGAATAATAGTGGATTGACAATTGGGATCATCAATGGAATTTATATCATTAGAAAGAAATCATTGAAAAAGTATGGTCAAGTGAACATCTGAAGAAATCAAGTAATGAATGATTTTTATATATGTCAGTAAATTACAAGAGGAAGCACCAATGGAAAATTAGCAAGCATTGGAAGAGAGAAAAGGAAACATTTATAGGTAGACCTACATTGATCTACATGAAATATTGAAGAGAAGTCAAGGGAAGATAAATCATTAGAGATAGATATATAGAAAGGAATATTAGTAGCATATAGACAAGGGGATACATAACTACATGGAGAGTTACCCTTTTTCCCATGATTACAAAATAGAAGAGAAAGAACAAAGGCATGAAAATAGAGATAAATAATAGATGCATGAAGAAAGGGGGATAAACCCCAAGTAGAGAGACTCTTTTCCATTGATGTGAAAGGGGGAGAGTGAGAAACATTGATGAGCAACAATGGTCATAGGGGGAGCATGAGTGTTGGAGCATCAATGTTTCCATCAGTTGTTCTATCAATGTTGGTGTTGCCATCAATGACAAAGGGGGTGATTGTTGGATAGTTGGTTTGGACTATTGGTTGTCATTGATTTCAACCCTTGGAGATTGATTACAACCATTGGAGAAGTCCAAAATACCTAAATATGTGGTTGATATTGATGGTGAGTTAGTTGTTATTGATGAGTGGTTGATGTCAACTAATGTGATGGGTGTATTTATATAAGTGTCCAAAGTGGTCCCCTTATGGTGTAGCTCTAAGAATGGCCCTCATGAGAAGACACTTTGAATAAGTCTACAAGAAACCCCTAATTATGATTAAGGATCCCATAGTTGATCATGGAATTAGGTCATGAAGGATGAATTAAATGATGGTAACTCACCCATGGATGGATAATCCTCATCATTCTATTTATGGTGATAGGTGGTATGCCACATAGTTCCTCACAGTTGAGGAGATATGCCCTCTCGAAGATGGAAACCTTGAAGTATGGTTAAGAATCCCCAAAATATGGTTAAGAATCCCATAAATGGTTGCAACAAGAATTTATTAGTTTACCCCAAAATCAGGAAAAAGGGTAAAAACATTATAAAAAATAAGTTACAAGTTGGCCCTAAAGTTAAGTAAAGAAATCACTTGTAAAAGTATAAATACAAATCAAGAGCTTCTCATTTTACACACACACATTTATTGAATGTATGTCTAAGTGATCAAGTGATTGTTATCTAAGGTAACCAAGGATATATGAGGCTAATTTCATAGGGAATATGAAGTGAAGAAGGGAAAAATTCCAAGGGAGGATGAAGTCTTGTGAGGATGTGTTCTAAGGTATGTTATTTACAGGTCACATTACCATTTTCTCTATAAATTTATTTATAGAATGCTTAAGATAATGAAAATTGGAGGATATTGAGAATACATATCAAGGTGCTTGTGGTAGAAATATCAACTTCTGGGTCATTGTATTTTCGGTGATACACTATGTGGAAAATAGGGTTTTTGGCTAGTCCTGAAAGTAGTCTCAAACATGTGTTCTGGGTAAAAAAGTCATAAATTATTCATAGAGTATCCAAATTCAGTGAGACAAAATGAATTGGATATATTATAGTACTTAGTATGTTTTGTATGATTTTCAGATCCTGATATCCAAGATTCCACACGTGGCATACTCTACAAGTTTTCTCTCTAGAATAAGCCCAAATTCAACAAGGTCATGGTTGATGCACGGTATGATACATGTTGATGGTTTGGCACATTCTTTGATACATGGTTGAGACACATATATTGTGATCGTATGTTGGTGAACTTGGTACATGCTTGGTAGAGGCATGTGTTGGTGATGTTGGAAATATATTTGAGAGGTTTCCTTGGTATATGATCCATGTGAGAGGATTTGGTTTAGTATAAGTGACAGTGATAGGTTGGACATGTTGATGTGACAAGTTGAGAGTGATAGGTTGGATACAATGACAGGTTGATAAGTTACATGTGTATGTGAAAGCGGTAGTGACAATGGCAGTGGAAGTGACAATGGCAGTGATCGTGGTAGTGGTAGTTGGTATACACTTATATTTCAGGGAAGCAAGATAGGGAAAGGAAAGGGGATTGTAGCCTTCTTTCAGTTGGAGTTGGAGAATCAGGGATTTGGAGCCTGAGAATCAGGGGGTTGTAGCCTCCTTCTGGTTGGAGCCATAGAATTTAGGGAGTTGTATCTTCGTTCAGGTTGGATCCTATAAATAGGGGGTTGTATCCTCCTTCCAGTTGCAGCTGGAGAATTGGGAAGTTGGTGCTTCCAATGAATGTGTTCTTTGATATATAAGAAAACATTCTGTGGTTTTCTCTCGTTTGGGTTTCCATGTAAATTTTGGTGTACTGTGTACTTGATGTGATGTTTTTGATGTAATTCTTCTTATGTTTATATGATCATGATATATTGATGATGTATTAATGATATATTGATGATATATTGCTGATTAAGTTGAATTTTATATATTGTGTTTTAAAGTGGTAAAAGTACTCATACTGATTCACCCCCCCTCTCAATATTCCAACAAAATTCCGCATGCAATCTCATACTCCCTGTACGCTCCATGATTTTCTTGTCCATTATTTCTAACACACTATTTTCTTGTGGTGTTCATGGAACTGTCCTCTCTCTACAAATCCCATGGTGTAAATAATAACTATCAAAATCCTTGCTACAATATTATCCTCCATTTTCTAATCTGAGTCACTTCAACTTATTTCTTGTCTTATTCTCAACCAAATATTTCCTTTTCTTAAAGGTATAAAAAACATCATATTTTTTCGAATGGAATAAACATAAATTTTCCTAGCCCCATCATCAATAAAAGTAACATAATAATAAGAGCCACCAAGAGATGATACTTGAGCCCATCCCCATACATCTGTATACACAAGATCTAAATTTTTACTCTTCTTTCTGTTCCCAAGTTGAATAAATATAACTCTTTTATGTTTTCCATAAACACAGTGTTCACAAAATCCAAATCAACCTACTTTAAATCTGGAAATAAATTCCTTGGATGGAGAATTTTCATACCCTTCTCACTCATGTTCCCAAGCCTATGATGTCATAATGTTGTATTTGTTCCTATGGAAACTAAAAAAATATAAGAATCAACATTATTGGTACATAAATACAACATAACTACCTTATCTCCTTTTTCTATTACCAATGATCATTTAGTGACCTTCCATGAATTTCTCGTAAATGTAACTGCACATCATTCAATATCCAATTGGCTCATTGTAATTAGATTTATTCTCAATTTAGGAACATGCTTCATCGATTTTAGTAGCCATTAGTTTATATTCCACAATTTCATTTTTATCTTACGCTTCCAACAATTTTACATGGTTTGTCATCACCCAAATAAATCTATCCAAAATCACCTTGAACATAACCTTGAAAATATTTCCTATGGGCTGTGGCATGAAATAAATCCCTTGAGTCTACTACTGAAGAATCAAAATAATTATCTAATGAAAGGATTAAAGCATCTTGCAACAAATCACATGTTACATTTGCTTCCTAATTTTTCTTTTGTTGTCCATCTCCTTGTTTTCCTTCTAGAAACCAACAATATTTCTTCTCGTGTCCTTTATTCTTGCAATGCCAACATTCCAATATCCCTTTAGATTTGGATCTACCCTTCTTATATTTTCCACATTTCCTTGGAATCTTTCCTCTCTCCTTTTGTCTTCACTTATTCTCCATAGTCAAAGCATTACTTGATGCCTCACCTATGCTTTTCTGTCACATTTCCTTGCTAAGGATAACACCGACAACATCATCAAACTTGAAATTATTTGAAACAAAGACAATTACTCACAACCATGACCAATCCATTTTGGATTTATGGAAATGAACACACGATTAAAATATCCCTAACCTCATCATCAAAGTTTACTCTTATAGAAATTAACTGATTGGTGACCATGTTACAATCATTTAAATGATCAACAACATAACCACATTTTGACATATTCATATTTATCACGTCCTCATAGTATTCCTTACGATCACACACCTCTTGAGGGTGTGTGGCACCGTGGCGTTTCTCACTTAGCTTCTTGGAAACACCAATGAAACTTCATACATACACCACCTCTTCACCTAGATCATATGCATACTTCGTTCTAGGTTACCAACCTGTCACAGTCCTACTCTAGTGAAAATATTGTATACTTAGACATTTGTTAACAACTTTGACACTTATTTGAATATTTAATTATACATCCATGAACATGAGAATCTAAGAGAACAACAATGAAACAAACAAAAGACAAACACAAATATAGTGCGGGTAGCACGAACCATGCCTAACACCCAACTAAGTCTTTGTTATTGTGAAACAATTATAATATGAGCACTATCGGCTCGAACTATAACATGGAAGAGTCAAATGACTCACCTCACGTCACAAAGACACTCATACACATATTCGTCACTAAGTCTCTCTATTGCAACCATATTCACAACCTTTTGCAGTGCACCTCATATGTGCTCTCGATCATAGATGTGTTGTCTCTTCATTTCCATAGACTTGAAAAGTTTTTGTTCTGTCTCACACATGCCTCCAAAAGATTTTCATTTCCAAACTTACCCAAAATCGGCCTAAGAGAAACTCACCCAGCTATATCCATCGAATTCTCCTTAAGGAAACACAAGTCCTTCCATGTGGAGAGAATTGGTTCCTTGAGGGAGCTCAACCTCTTCATCTGCATCAGAACCACATATTTACTCTTTCTCTCCTTGACATCCAAGCTCTAACAATATGTATTCTTTGGTTGTGTGCCATCTTTCCTTTATAGGTGCCCATCTGTTGCATCTCTTTTCCCATGGGTGAGTTGACCCATTGTTTCACCAAGTCACACCCCTTTGTAAGATTGGGTCAAATCCTCATGTGGGTGCATTCGAGCAACTTTCCTAGATGATCTATTGAATTCTTCATTATGTTTTTTTGTCAATCCAACGATGCATCTAGCTGACTCATCATCTTGGGTGTGCATGCCCCTTATGTGAGTCATTCCAACTCTCCTAAGTGCGCCCCCATGAATTACCCAATTTTACTTCTGTTTTAAGGCACCTTGGGTGGAGTTTCCCCTTGGCATGTCACGTGCCCAATGAACCCCAACTCTCCCCTACATGAAGACTTTCGTCTCCTCATTCACACCCAGTATCTTACCTGCTTGATTTCCTTTGTTTTGATCTCTGGTGGAAGTGCTCGAGCCAGGGATCAATGCCACAAGAATTACATACTCCCCCACCTCAAGTCATTTTCATCCTCAACAACATCCAAAAAATATGCAATCTCCAATTCTCCACCCGAAATTGTGCCTCTATTGCAGCTAAGTCTGCTAGAAACCCCCAGTTTCATGCCAACCGGAAACCCCAAATTCTACCAAAGTGGAAACTCCAAGTTTCCTTGCAAAGTGGAAACCACAAGTTTCCACCTTTCAATGCAACCATCCACACCACACTCTACCCAAATTTCTGTGCAACCAAACTGTCCGCAATGATGGAAAGACGTCTCCTCCTTAACTTTGTTCGCAATGCTTATGTTGCCATTGTCCTGCTATGACGATCATTCTCTATTTCATTGTTTTTTCTACTACAACCTCAACCATAACTTAAAAAATGTATTAGTGTTTAAATCCTCGTGACTCTCTATTGTGATCATACTTCAATCAACTTTGCCATGTCTCTGCACACTGCATGCATCAAGTTCTGCACTGGTTGGGTATCTAGTCTAATCCTCACATCCAATTCTTGATATGTGCATCTCCATGCCTGAACTTAGTCTTTTCTATGTGCATCTATGTCACTCCAACCAACTCCAAATACTACGGAAAGTGTCCATATTTGCCTCGCTACTGCTTCCATCGTATGATATTCATCAAGGAAATCCTCCACAGTGTCTATGTGTTGCACTTCAAATCTACTGGTGCATCCGTAACATGACTTCCTTCCACAATTCAGTCTGTCCATGCAATGATCTCAGAACAAGGAAATGTCACCCCTCACCTTGTTGCACTATGAAGTCACCCCAAAGCAAATCTATTTGTGCAGTTTGACTCCACTATACACCTCATGGCACAATTATCCAATATTTTCATGAAGAGTTGCATGTATAGACTTCCCTTGCCTCACTACTTCATCACTTATCCACGATGACGCATCTTCTTCTCTATGCCTTGGAATGGTTAGGCTTCACCCTCAACCATTATACCCAAAGAAAGAGAAATCCTCATCCCAAGTAATCTTTTCATGCTACAATATTCCTATTTTAATAATCCTCCCACCAAAGGAAAGTGTTCAACTCACCTCCTTTCATTAATTCCCTTCTCTGCAACTCAACTTATACGATGCATTTGGCCAACACGCATACAATTAAATGTACCAACAAAATATCCAAAGTGCTCCAAGTAGAATGAGTCACATCAAAAAACTTCCATGCCTTAGGAATGTTCGAACCAATACTATGGTGACTCCAACCAACGATCCCATTTGGACCTTTGAGTCATAACACAATCATTCACAAGTCACCAAGGTGTTCTCTACCTCATCCAATGTCTCATACCAAAGGTAAGTTAATACCACCCAAGTCACTTGGTCTGCATTCTTCCCATTCAGGTTTTCTTCCAACAATTATTAGTCGACATCCTTGGAGACACCATCCTTCTCTTCGAATGAAACCGCCTTTCAACTCTTGCAAGTGTCCAAAATATGGAATTATCTTTGTGATTATCAAGTACTTACATGATCCAATGAATATGGATAAGGCACCAAACACCAAGGCACCTCACTCGTCCTCTCAAAATCAATACCTACATAATTCACTACCCATCACCATAGTGACCTATCCATTACGCCTCATCAAAGAGTTAAGAAGCTTCCCCAATCTAGCTCCACGAATGCATCAAAATCTACCTGATTCCACAACAAGACTCATCCAAGTATGTCACCCCAATATCTCCTCAAATTCACCCAACTAAGGTGTTTCAAGTTGCTACAATACTTCTCCAAATATGCACCACTTGAGTCACCTTCAAGTCTGTCGGTTCTCACCATGGAAATAGATTTCTATTGAACCACCAAGTCATCAGATTTCCCTTCAAAGAACTCACTGCAACACTTAGGAAATTGCAAGAACTCAAAACCAACCATACTTTTCCAATGTCATCATTTGTTGCAACCATGTTCCAAGTCTATTGTCTTGGACTTCATCTTTCCCAAGCAACTGACTCTCCACATGAACTCACCTCAACTATTTTTTGCAACTCCAAAAATATGCAAGACCTTCACTGTGATACAAGGATAATTCCATCTATCCACTTTAGAAATACACCTAAGTCCCAAACATCACATACAACTGGTCGAACTCATCTCTAATGTCTTTCCATATCTACACCTTGACTTCTTCTGCTTCAAGGTATCATGCATCCACCACCTGAATGTCAAGTCATACTACTGCTAATTGAATATTGTAACTCTATGAAGAGTCACCTCGTATGAATGTTGTGGTCTACCCATCATCCAACAACCTATATCAACTCAACTGTTGTTCTCGGTGATGCATGAGATGAATACATCATGGTGGAAATGTTCCCTGTTGTTCCAAAATTTGTACCTAAGGCTTAGAAGGTACAGTGTCTAGGTATCCAAAAGTGAGTGAAGAGTAATAAAGGGGAGAGAATCAACCTTTGGGAAAGGAAGCTAAGGCTAATTTTCAGTTTGTCACTGTCTAGCCTCCAACTGTTCCTGGATGTTTATATCCCGCTCAATCGCAACTCACGAATGCTCAAGTTCTACCCGGTTATTTTCTGTTTTAAGAATAGTATCGAAAAGGTTCAAAGAAGTATGTGTTTGGTTTGATAAACCAGGCTCAATGTTAGGTTGTCTTACAATGGGGACAATCATAGAGGAACAGTGAAAGTAAATGAAAGTTTCAAAGTTTTAGATGCTGTCTCAATTCGATTGAATAAAAGAGAACTATATGATTTAATGTTAAAGATAAATTACAAACCAAAGGCCTTTTCCCGTAACTGTGTTATCTAGTAAATAATTGATGTGTGTGAAAATGTGAGAAAAACATAAAGCTATTTATAATACGAGGCTCCTATCAAGGGAGAATCTCGCCCTGTAAACAAAAGAAGAAAAAGGTGAGAAGAAATCTGTCGAATGTATAAAATATGAAAATCTAATGAGTCCACAGGTCTTGTACCAGCTGAAAGCTGATACAAAGGAAAAACTATAAACTATATAGATAGTTAAAATTAATCACCACATTAGAGGTTTTACTAAATTGCAGTGTAACATTCATCAAACATATATGTGTGAAATGAAATTGAACAAGAAAGCAGAGAGGAAACAAACTCATAACACAGTCTTGACATAATCAGGAGTCTTTGGATTGCTTTGTATTAATATTCAAAAAGGAGAGTCTCTATTACAAACGACCAAAATAGGTCCAACCCTTTTTCTTTCTTCAAAATGTATATTTATACAAATTTCTATATGCTGGAATCTCAATCGTTCCAGAGGTTTTCGGTTACAACAAAGGAGTTTAATCATTTCAATTCTTTATCTCTGTCCTCATTTGGTATCAGAAACCTGCCTCTTCGCATGCTCTGTGAAAATGAAACACTTTTCCACCAGCTGTGATATCAACTTAGAAGGTTCTGCTTGATTATTGGCCTCAAAAGCATAACGATCTTTCACCAATAATGGAAACTTTCCTTCCACCTGTTGGTCTTTGGCGATGATAGAACATAATAGTATTCTCAGTTTAATTAACCATTTATCTCTTTGAACTATGTCCGTCTGGGTTATTTGTGATATTTTGGCTAATTCTCTTTCTTCATTTTCCTTGATATTTAGCAGATATTTAGCTGTATTGATCTGGCCCAGTATCTCAATGCTACTTTGACCATCGGAACCCAACCAAATCCCATTTAAAAAACCAAAAGTTTCTTCACAATATTTTCTTACCTCCTTAGCTTGTTGTCTTCCTTCAGATATGTTACGCTCCCATTCTTTCAACAAGATGTTGCCTCTGGTCTTCTCTGGGATGGGAAACCTGGAACTACTGCATGTCTCCCTTCTCCTCGTGGCTATAATAGCCTCCTAGAAAGAAACCCGAGCCGCCCCAGCTTCCCTTTCTCTAAGAGAGAGGTTATCCAATACCTGATCAATGAGTTGACAGTTGCTTTGAATCGTTTCTACTTTAACAAGCAAACCTTGCTGCGCTGTCGATAACCTTTTTCTGATTTCTATTGCTTGGGATTGAAATATCTCGATATCGATTACCTGGATTTCGGTGAACTCTAATTTGGACCGTATCTGCTCTATCAATTCTCCTTGTTGGCCTATTTGTATCTGACTTGTCTGAGCCATCAGCTGTGTCTGTTCAAGATCGGCTTTGAGATGCTCGATTTATTTTTGATCATCTATTCTAGCTTGCTCTAAAGTTGTATTCACCTGATCTTTGGCAACGGCCTCTACTGTAGCTATTTTAGCCTCTAATGTCTTTATCAAACAATTTTTTCACTTCAGCTAATCCTTTAGGGTCCCGACTGAATATTGGTTTGCTGTAGCGAAAGCTCCCAATGTTCCTGCTATTTGCGTTGCAAATTCTTCTTTTTTCATAGTTCTCCCATCGGTTAAGATTTTAAATTTTTTAGATACAGTACCTGCCTCTTGGTAAATTTCTTGTATCATGACAACCTTTCTCTTCTTATCGAAGAATAATTCATTCGGAGGTAGTTCTTCCACTGTTATGGGTGTTAATTCTTCACCAAAAATCCAACCTACGTCTGGTATTCCCTTTGTGGACTGCAGGGGGGTAATAGAAATGATGGGATTACTGATCTGTTTAGATGATTTCCCTAGAGTAACGACTGAGGTTGGCTCACTTGGAGGATTGGAAGTCTCAGCTTCCTATTTCGGACCCCCATTTTGCTCCTTCTTGTCCTGGTGTTCTTCTTGGCTGAGTGCTGAATCTTTGGAGCCTTCGGCTTCAATTTGCTGCACCTCTCCGGTTGTTGTATTCTCACCCCTTAATACTGGGGGAAGGAATCTTCGCCTATGTTCTTTGAATTTGAAAACTTCGGCCCTCTCTTCGGGTGATAGGTCTTGTATCCGAGACAAAACCTCGGCATAAGATCTCGCGCCTTGAAGAATATCATCATGAGGCGAATTCTCGTGCTCATATCTTTTAAGGCCACAACTAGCCAAGTGATTACTCACAACCCTGTGTGGGTCGTGTTTCTTGAATTCAATGTGGACCAATTTTATATCTTTTAAGGCTGCTACCTCGACCTTTGCATGCCCAAATTATAATAAAGACTAGGTATTTAAATGAATGGGGAAAGGTGGCCATACCTTCTTTGAAAATCCTTTCAGCTCTTTACTTATGCCACCAATCACGGTTTGCCTGGCGATATCGCGGCAAGCCAGCCTATCGGGTATAAATAATGGTAGAGTATGTTGAGGGACAGAAGTGTCGAAAACCCTAATGTATGAAAATTATTCCTCCATGTACCAGTCGGCCACCCTGCTCAAATTTTCCACGATCCTATCTGAGATCCTGGGTGGTGGATTACCGAAGATGGTGACATGCATCGATACCATTACCCAATTGAAGATTTCGTATATGAAATACGAGGCCTTATCCTCCCAAAGTTTTGAATGGTAGACATGGATAGGATCAGCATCCGATGGAGCCCAGATCCAGCTCATTAAGAGAAAAGGCATCATGGAACGCACGACGTCCATGATGTACGCGGACATAAAAAATGAAGCGCCCTTCTCGCTCACTCTCTGGGTCCGATATTCTGTATTCCGACTGGTCAGACTATCTGACAACAGTTTGGCCCAGTCGAAGGAACAACCTTCTGCGACTATATGCATCAGAGGCACCCATGGGAGGAAAAAATGCATGGTGTCTTCCCTCCATTACAATCTACAGGTCATCATTGCTGTGTATTTGAACTGTGGTTCCAAAGAAGATATGGAATAAACTCTGTTGCTATCTGCCCTGAACTTTGTGGGGTGTGAGACCTAATTCTTGATCAAATCAGATAAGATTTTTCCGGATTGCTCAAATTCCTTTTTCTTAAAATCCTCTAGAAACTTGGCATTGTATGTGAAGTTAGACGTGGGTGGCAACTTGTACATAGCCTGTAAGTTTTCTAGTCTAGAGGTCCCAACAATGACCTTCTACTCGCTAATGATGGTTCTGGTCGGGATATCTACATGATCTGGCACCCATCGGATCATGTCATAGTAAGGCAGAATACATGGCCTGGCCACTACTTTGTGCATCTTTTCTTGGACGATGATCTTGTATTTTGTGGTCAAGGTGTCTTTCTCGTTGTCACTGGAATCCTCCGAACAGTTCACCAAATTGGATTGCAGAACCTTGGAGATGTATGACCAAGTTTCGTATAGAATCAACGCTTTGTGGTGAAGTATCAGAAACATTATCAGAGCCTTGTCCTGAAATCTCAGCACCTACCTTGGACACTTTTCGCGGGGCCATGACAGAGGATTGTGACTTATCTCTCTTGTAATAAAAATGCGTATACATACAGAAGTCAGCTTGCTGTGAAAAACTTCTCTGCGTAGGATAGAAATGAACTTTATGAATAGAACAGAAAGAAAAAGATTTATACCTTCGACCATTTAAAACCTCGACGTCCTTATGAACATAATGGTCAAATAATTTTTAGAGACAGATTTAGCAATAAAAACCATATCCTTACTTGTCGCTTCGCCTCATTTCCAATTAATGCCATAAATTTCGACGGTTCGTGACACAAGTTGGCGCAAGGAAAATTTAAATTTACCTTGTAGACTGTGCATATTATTATTTTCATGGAACACTGATTAAGCTGGCTTAGCTTCTTTAATTAAGATTTCTTAAACTTTAATCAACCTTTCGGCGTTCGCCGTATTGGGAGTTTTCACTCTAACCTTTTGAGCCTCTAAAACCCAAGATTGTGATGATTAGATTTAGTTAAGCAAGGACGTAAACAAGATTAAGTGTTTAATTAATCATGTTTTAATTTATATCGCGAATCGGGGCTTCGAAGGTATATTTTTTGGGAGGAGCGTAAGCCGAGTCACAAAATCCCGAGATCATGATGATGTGATATATTTAAACTAGAAGGTAAATTGGATTAAGTGTTTTAATTAATTAATATTTGAGCAATATCGCGACTTCGCCACTCAGGGTTTCAAAGGTATAGTTTCCGGGAGGAACGTATGCCAAGTCGCAAAATCCTAAGAGACTTTAACCATGGTCAAAACTAATCACCCCCGACACTAACTCGGGTTACTTATGTAAAAGTCTCACAGCTTCGCCTATCGGAGTTATGAAGGTAATGTTTTTGGAGAGAGTGAACGCCGAGACGCGAAATCCTGACAACACTTAACTGGGGTTTAAAGAATTTTACTCTCAGCATTCACTTGAGGTAAGGTTTTAAAACTTTTCGCGACCTTGCAGATCGGGGCTTGTAAATATTGTGACTTGTAACTCCCAAAGCGTGATATCCCGAGGTACAAAAAGTAAAAATTTTTGTTTAACGATAAAAAGTGGTGACTTATGAAACATAACATCCTTCGCTATTTCGCATGTCAGGACTACTGAGATTTTTAATTGGTAAATGTCACGAAGTGAAAGAGAACTTAAAGACCAACATTTGACTTTAAAAATTACATTTAAACCAGTTGAAAAAGGCGGCTCCAACATAGGCTCCAACTAGGGATCCCATCTTCCTGCAAGACGAGAAGAACATTAGACCACGTGCCTGTATTGGGTAAATGCAGTCAATGAATTTATTACAGCGAAACTGTTCCTAGGAAAAGGATACAGAGGGAAACAAAGATTTCGTCTTTTGCTTGTGCAAAGCTTTTCAAAACTCAAATACGTTTCACACTCAGCTGTAGTCCCTTTCACGACTTTCTCTTTCTCTTTACTAAATTTAGGTCTGCATTAGGACAATTAAGACAGTCCTAGGAAATCCAACAGATCTTGTGTCTTTTGGTTTGCATCAAATGAATTTTATTACATGTTTTTAATCGGGGAGCCCTGTCTAAACTTAGGATGTAGATCCGGTTTTGAGAAAAAATGGTTACCAGAGTAGAGTGAGATTCACGTATAACAACCTTACAGATATCTCAGACATTGCTTCACTTCCAGCGGGCCTGTTCAGTACCCCGGTGAAGTTATCTGGCCCTTTTTACTGAATTTCCTTTCACCACTTCGAAATATATTTATGCATTTAAACACTGAGATGAGGGCAATCAATTCTGAATTTCCTTTCATTGTCTTTTTGGACAAGATGGACAATTAAATATGACTTTCCTTTCACCATCTGTCTTATAACTTACTTTTTAGAACATGAAGTGGGGGCAATCAGTTTATATGAGGGGTGATATCTGCGTAATATTTTGCAATGGAGGTCTGTCAACTTACTTTGTTTACTCGATACCATCCCTCTCTTAACTCTCACCATACCTTAGCCCGCAGGGAAAAAGGGGAAAAAATTATTTCTAGGGGTCTTCCTTCGAGCAAACCTCAATCTTTCGAAACTGTTGAAAAACCTAGAATAGTCAGGATTAACCTATGCATCACTTTGTTTAGTAAGAGATTGAGGAGTCATGAAGACCAACTTACTTTCCGAAATCTTCTTTGCAGCTTTCAAAGTTAACACGTCATCTCTTCTTCCCATGTATGCAAACCCAGGAAGATGCTTAGCTTTTCAAGAAGGTAAATCTGAGAACAGAAAGAAGGGTGACGGATAGAGATTTGTAAATTGAAAGACATGGGTCAAAAATTACAACCGACTCTTAAAATCCATTTTCGGAGAGGCTTTATTTTCTCTGCTTATTTTCACTACCTCCTATCTTTATTTTAAGTGAAAATTCTTAGGACCCAGAGAGAGTAGTTGTTCTTTTTTAATAAACATTCAAGCAAAAACATTATATTCATGAGACCATTGCAGCGTTCTGAAAATCTTTGTTAGAACAATAAAATTCTTAGGAATTCATACCTTTACCTTACCATTTTATAATAATAGAAAACCTTTTCTATCACCTATTTTGGCGAAGTTATTTTCTGATATAGGACCTTCTGTTTACCCTTTTCACTCGTTTGGGCTGCAAACCAGAATTCTGAAAGGGAAAAATGCGAAAAGTATATATATATATATATATATATATATTCTTATGTTTTGAAAATTCCATATTTCTATTTCTACAAAAATCATTGACCTGATTAATTATTGGTGAAAGTGCACTTACCAAAAAGAAATTATGAAAAAAGAAAACACAAACCAATATATTACAGTGGGAATTTTTTGGGAACCAATTATTGCATATAATGTTTTAAATAATGCCCATTGACAGGGGCGTTGAAGATTTTACCATCTGGATTTTCTAATAGAAACAAATTCTTTCCTTCAAGAGTTGCGACTCTAAATGGTCCATACCAAATATGATCAAATTTACCGTGTTTTGCTGAGTCTTCCTTCCTAGCATCCCATCTCAAAACCAAATCTCTTAGGATAAACTCTCTGTCTTTTTCCTTATGGTCAAATAACATTTTCATATCATCTTGGTATTTCTGCAACTTTCGTCTACTTCGACCCTGTGTTGTTGCACTTCAATTAGTTGATTTATCCTTCTGGTAACATGATTCGGTTCTTCTTTCTCATCTTTCCATAATTTCATCACGGGGAGTGCTAGATTTATCGGTAATACCACGTCGGTCACGTACACCATTTGGAAAGGCGAGGTGCCGATAGATTTTTTCGTGCCTATCCGATTCGCCCATAAGGCGTATTTCAAATGCACATGCCAATATTTTTTATTATTGTCCAACACTTTCTTAATTACATTTATCAGACTCTTGTTTGAAGACTTAGCTAATCCATTTCCTTGGGGATAATAAGCTGTGGAATGACCGAGTACGATATTGTATTTCTGGCAAAAGCTGATCATAGCCATAGATTTGAAAGCCTGGGCGTTATCCGTGACTATTTTTCAGGGGCAGTTAAATCTAGACAAATTGTTGTCTTCCAAGAAGTCTATTACCACTGAATCTGTTGCCCTTCTGGTTGGAATAGCCTCCACCCATTTAGTGAAGTGATCTGTGGCAGTCAGGATCCATTTGTGTTGAGCGCTAGAATGGGGGTTGATTTCGCCTATAAAATCTAGTCCCCATTGCTGGAAAGGGGCTTCCGTTTTGACCAGCACCAATGGTAGCGCTGGGAGTTTATGCTTGTCTGCGAATAGTTGGCACGGGTTACAGGCTCTGACTTTGGCATTTACGTTTGAGAAACGTTTTGGCCAATAATACCCTGCCCTCAAGATCTTATAAGCTTTCGCCCTCCAAGCGTGGTGTCCCCCATAGACTCCTTCGTGAAATTCTCTTATCAACCTCTCTGTTTCTAATTCGACTAAACAGACCAACAAGAAACCTAGTGGGTCCTTCCAATATAATTGATTATCGGATATGCAGTATTTGATCGCATGTAATTTTAGCGTTCTGGCTTTGGATGGGGGTAAATCACTCGGGCATTTCAATGTCGTCAGATATGACACTACGTTTTTGTACCAGTCTGATGAGACAAACTTCTCTTTGATTATGATTGCGCTTGTTGGCTCATAAAACTTGTTCATGTCCACACCTTCTTCATATCCCTGTAGGTCATTTATACTGAGAGCTTTGAAATTTGATTCTGCTAAGAGTTTGGCCAAACCTTGTCCTTTTACCAATTTAGTTGGTTTTATTTTGAGGTCGAATTATTGAATTTTGGCAAGCCATCGTCCCCTTTTTCCATCACTGTCAGATTGAACCAAAATATCCTTTACAGAACTGGTAGGTACACACGCGATTATCTTGGAATGCAACACATAGGTTCTGAATGCTTTCAATGCCCTCACCATAACATACGTTTGCTTTTCCATTATATCATATTTAAGTTCTGCGTCTCTGAGACTCTTTCTAAAAAAAGCTATCGGTTGTTTGAAAGCTTCTTCATTTTTTTGGAGGAGTACCACGGTGATTGTGTATTTGGAGGCAAACGAGAAAATAAGAAAATCTTTTAGATAATCAGGGCTTGCCATTACAGGTGCCTCGCTTATGACTTTCTTGATGCGTGCAAATGTCTCTTTGGATTCTGATGTCCATTTCACTTCGCTGTTTTTCTTTAGCATATCTGTGATCAATTTCACAATTTTAGCAAAGTTCGGAATAAATCTCCTCAAAAAATTTATTTTTCCTAAAAATGATTGAATTTCTTTTACATTCCTAGGAATATTTATAGTATTTATAGCCTCAACTCTTTTAGGATTGATTTTAATACCGTCTCGAGATACAATATGGCCCAAGAGTTTACCTTCTTGCACGACGAAGTGGGACTTTTTGAGATTCAAAGACAGACCAAACTTATGGCATTTATCAAACGTCTGCTTGAGATGTACCAGATGATCTTCATCAAATTTAGAAAAAATAGTTAGATCATCAAGATAAATGACCACAAATTTATCCTTTTTTCCGATGAAAGCAATGTCCATGGAACGTTGGAAAGTAATGCCTGCATTCATTAGACCAAATGGCATTTTATCATACATAAAAGTACCCCAAGGGGTAGTGAAGGCTGTTTTCTCTTTATCTAATTCATTTACGACAATTTTATTATACCCAGAGAAACCGTCGATCATCGACATTCTATTTACCCCAACTACCTTCTCTAAAACGTGATCCATTTTGGGTAGAGGGTAGTTATCTTTGAGGGAGGGCTTATTGAGATTCCTAAAATCGACACACAATCTAATCTCTCCACTCTTCTTTTTGACCGGGACCAGGTTTGCTACCCAATCAGAATATCTCAGAGGTACTATTATTTTTTCATCTAAGAGTTTTTTAACTTTCTTTTCAACCACAAAAAATAAAATAGGGTTGATCTGTCTGAGTTTTTGTCGAAAGGGTTTGACACTAGGTTTTAGGGGTATCTTGTCATGTTCGATTACAGCGGTGTCATAGGTTCTCAACTCTTCGTAAGACCAAGAGAAAACATATTTACACTATTCGAGCAAGTCTTTATACTTGATTTTTACCTCAGGAGGAAGGTACTTTGATATTTTTACCATCCTAGGTTCTTCTTTGTTCCCTACATCGCAGTCTTCAACCTCCTCTGGTTGGGGTTGCAGGGTGGATTTCAAGGGTATGCCATTCTGATTGAATAGTCTCTCCAAGGGAATTAGTCCTTTCGGAATCTGATTGTTCTTTAGAACCAACATGCGATGATTTGCAATCTTTTTCTGGAACTCTTGAGCGTCTTCTCCTTCTTGCATGATCCATATGTGATCATTTTGATTCTCTTGATCAATGTGAGTTTCAGAGAAGTCGCCCACTGCTTCAAGGAATTTCCTAATCTATTCGTCATCCTCGAAAACCTGCCAGTGTTGTATGTTGTTCGGGATGGATGGTCTGCGCCTTACCTCTATGTGGTATTTTAATTTAAAAGCTGTAGGGGGAGCGAAATTAGAGGCTAACTTGGATAACGAATTGGCCTGCAAATTTTTGATGCGTGGGATGAAGTGGATATTTACAGATGAGAAGAAATTTTCCATTAGATCCCAGGCACAATTTCTGTATGATCTCAATCTCAGGTGCTTGGCCTGGTATTGTCGATTTATCTGTTTAACTATCAACTCTGCATCTCCATATACTTCCAGGTTCTTTATGTTCAGCTTCTTGGCAGCTTCCAATCCTAATATTATGGCTTCATACTCACATACATTGTTGGTGTAGTCTATATCCCATTGAAGCCTGTAAGAGAAGAGGACAACAAATTTATTTTCAGGTGCCACAAAAAGTACCCCTGCACCTGCTCCTTCACATGATAGGGCACCATCAAAAAACATTTTCCAGATCCCAATGATATGCATATTTTCTGATTCTTTCTCATCTATGTAATTTTCTTCTGCGCAGTTATCTATACCATCATCAAAAGACAAAATACAATTTCCCAGATCTTGATCAACAATGTAAACAGAAAAATTGTTAGGATTCTGAGGATCGCTCACTCTATAGGCTAACCTCGTTTCTCTGTATAATTGAGTAAGTTGTCCACCAAACAAAGGAATTGTGGCGTAAGTCATGTCCAGTTGGAGGGACCCCCCAAGTTTGGCTCCCCACGACCTTGATAGTAGTAAGCCATACTTTGGGGGGATATCAGCAATAACTACATCCATTAGGATGCTTTTGACTGGGACCTGTGCAAGGGTGACTACTAAATCTTTTATCATACCCATGCACTTAACTCTTCTCAAATCGAAAGAGTAGAGATCTCTGTAAGGCCTGGTGATCTCGAGGCCTAATCTATCCATAATAGTCTTGGGCATCACATTATGTGAAGCTCCAGAGTCTAGCATGCAGTTATGCAGTAGTTGATCATGCACATTTAGGGTGATATAGAAAGGAGCGACGGTGTCTCGGGCACCCTCGAAATGTGGACCAAAAGTGATATTGGGATTATCATCTTCCAAAATTATCACGTCTTATTGACTTTCTTGATCCGAACAACCTATCACTTTGGTTATCTGCTTACGATATGCAGGATTCTTTGCTAATTCAATCAGAGGGATCGATATTTTGATCCTATTTATCTCATTTTCAAAACTAAAACCGCCACTACCTTTGTCCGTTTCTCTGGTTGAAATCTTGGACTCTCTCTTCTCCAACTTATTTGTCTCAGTTGATTTATTACTCGTGAGTTTATTTACCAGTATGGGTGCCTCAGCTGTCTTGATTTCCCTTGTTTGAGTCTCAACCTCGGTTTTAGGATCCAACAAGTCTACCCCTTTTATGTTAGTAGATGCTTCAGTCTGTTTTGGGGCTAGCACATATTCTTCACCTCTAGGGAGGATTTTCTTGGATTGAGAAATCAACGCAAATTTGTTTTTAGACCTCAGGTTATATCTAGGTTGAACTTTGGCCATTATCGAATCAGTTACTTCTTGATAATCAGGGACATCTATATTGTTTATGTCATCATTGTATCTGAGGGTTGCTGTGTGTTTAAAGAATTATCATAATCTTATTTAGTTACATAAGCCTGAGTGCAGCCGTCACCCAAATTTGTCACATCTTCTTCTAGACCCTCGAAATCTTCTAGGTCATTTCCTCCTATAAAATTTTCATTTTTTAAAGGGGTTTGAATTTTCTGATCTTCATTTTTAGTTTGTCTTTGTTGATTTTGAAGATTGGGGTTTCTCCTGAATTACCTTTTAATGAAGGGATCGTCCTTAGATTGATCCAACTCCATCCTAGAAATTTTATTTGACAATTCCTTAATTACCCTAGCCATATCATCCATTTTGTCATCTGTGGATCTATTAGACCCTGAGGGTCCGGCTTGTTCCCTGAACGTCTGGTTTCTTGGTTTCCCATTTCTACCTTAGCTTTCAACTTGCCAAAAGCCATCATGTTAGATTCGATTTCCACAGCATCATCCTGTAGTCGGGTTAGGGTAGCCCCTTTTCTTTCTCTTAAGAGAAGGGCAAAATCAGGTTCGAAAGATCCCACGAAGGTTACTTTGGCTGCGGATTGGGATGGTTTAACTTCGGCTGGGATTTTATTATACAGCTTATTAAATCTTTGAATAAATTCCATAACTGTTTCCAAATTCTTTTTCTTTAAAGATCTGAACTCGGTCAAATAATAAAAGTGGTCTTTCCTTTCGCCCCATTGTCTAAGGAAGGCGTATTCTAGGGCATCGTAGGATAATGTCAATCCTGCAGGTAGGCTTCGAAACCAGGTTCATACCTGTCCTTTGAAAGTTTGAACAAACAACCTCGAATACACGTCTTCGTGCTCGAGACCTAGGATATCCGCAAACTGATCAAAAAAGTTTATATGTTCGGCTGTGGTCAAGTCTCCTTCTCCTGTAAATTTAGGTAGGCTTTTTATATAATTTTGAGGAAGGTCATGAAGAGGGATAGGTAGAACCAAAGGTGCATATCTTGCATCCACTTTAGCAAAGACCCTGGGAGGGGGGAGAGGCCCTTGGCCTCCTACTCCTCCTCCTGGAGCCCCACCACCTCCTAAAAATACACCACCTCTGAAAACCCCTCCACCTCCTCCTTCGGTGGCTACCATCAGTACTACTCGATAGGGAAATGATGTATTTTATAGAGGGTTCTGGAACACTAAAAGTGAATCTTTAGCTTCTTCGTGAGACGAGAAAACTATAGATGGGTGATAAGTGATGCGAGGACTTGGCTCTTTGGATTTGCAAGAAATGTAATCAGGGGAACCCATGGGCATGTAATCCGAGTGTAAGGTATACTCTTCAAGATCTGGTGAGGTCGTGAGATCTAACTCAAAATTTGGCTAGATATCGATCTCTGATAAATCCATTGCAGGGATTTTACCTCTGTATACGTCAGAGGTTATCGAAAGGGTTTCACTTTTAGTCTCAGAGAGAGATAAAATTGGATTGGTGGTTTTGGGAGGGGAACTGTGTGAAGTTGAAGGTTCAAACAAACTCTTGATCTTGGGTTGTGGGTACTTAAGCTGATAGACTGCAGTAGTTGGCTTAAGGGAACCTCTAATTTTCAGTATATTTTTGGCATTGGAAACAGGCGTGGTTTGTTTTCCCTATGGGTTTTGTCTGGTATTCCTTCGACTAGATGCCAGCTTATTTAATGTGGAGTTTCCAAGTGAAAGATAAGAAAAGCCTTTAAAGGGTGTTCACTCTTTGTTCACTATCAAAGGGTGAAACTTGCGAGAATGTCATTCTTCCTAGGGAAAAGGTTTCGTAACTTAGTTCCCTAGCAACGACGCCAAAAAGATGTTCTTCCAGAGTCTATACCTAAGGCTTAGAAGGTACAGTGTCTAGGCATCTGAAAGTGAGTGAAGAGTAATAAAGGGGAGAGCATCAACCTTCGGGAAAGGAAGCTAAGGTTGATTTCCAGGTTGTCGCTGTCTAGCCTCCAACTGTTCTTGGATGTTTATATCCCGCTTAATCGCAACCCACAAACGCTCAAGTTCTACTCGGGTATTGGTTGTTTTAAGAATAGTATCGAAAATGTTCAAAGCGATATGTGTTTGGTTCGATAAACCGGGCTCAATGTTAGGCTGTCTTACAACGGGGACAGGCATAGAGGAACAATGAAAATAAAGGAAAGTTTCAAAGTTTTAGATGCCGTCTCAATTCGATCGCATAAAAGAGAACTATCTGATTTAATGTTAAAGATAAATTACAAACCAAAGGCCTTTTCCCGTAACTGTGTTATCTAGTAAATAATTGACGTGTGTGAAAATGTAAGAAAAACATAAAGCTGTTTATAATACGAGGCTCTTATCAAGGGAGAATTTCGCCCTGTAAACAGAAGAAAAAAAAGGTGAGAAGAAACCTGACGAATGTATACAATATGAAAAAATAACGAGTCCACAGGTCTTGTACCAGCTGAAAGTGTTGGAAATATTGTCATTAATGGCAAAGGATGAGGCAAAAGAATTTTCATGTAGAGTTTTCTGTAAGAAAATCAGTGTATGGTTGAGTTTTGGATGGGCATGTATGATCGCTGAAGAAGGTCACCGACAGCCATCAGATTTGCAGAAGCTGCGAGGAAGATAAGGCAGATAGCGTGTGGGCCACCCTAGAGGATAGGTAGTAGGTGCTTCAGCGGAGAATCGGGAATCGGAGTTTCGCGAGTCCCGTGAACAAGTGCATCAGAACTCGTGAAATCACGATATTTGATTTCCCGATAACATGTGGGCCATCCTGGAGGACAGGTGGTAGGTCAAAGGCCCGTCAGAGGACCAGCGTATCGGGAATCAGAAAACCGGTATTCCCGTGAATGAAGGATCGGGGAAATCCCTAAAGGAAACCCTGACGCGGGATCTGAACCTTCCATTCGGTGGGACGCGTGTCAAGAGTTCCTGAGGACAAGAAGGTTGAGACATCGAAAGTCTCAAAATCCTGAGAGTTAATCTGAGCCATCCGTCTGAAGAAGGACACGTGTCACGCGATCATGCGTATCGAAGATCCGAGACACCAGGCATAGGGACTTGCAAGTCTTGAAACCCCGGAAATATCAAGAGCCATTCATCTGGAAGGACGCGTGGCAAAGGATCGGGCGCCGTCGACACTTTGTCCATCAGGAAATCGGAGATCCCGGTGACAAGGGATTTGTGCATTGGGAAATCGTGATCAGTGAAACCCCGATCAGTGGGGAACAACTGTCAGCATAACAGAGAAGGAGGACAACAACGTAGCAGAGAACAGCTGTCAGTGTAAAGGAGCGTTGGGATTTGGACGATCGGGAATCACGTGGGTGTATGCATTGAGGCATCACAAACCCCGTAGCCCCGACGGGGTAAGGTTGTGGTCATGGTGTGACGGTCATGTTGACCGGGAGCTAAGTTCAGGAGGGCTAGCGTATGGAATGCCGAAACCCTGTTTAAAAAGGCGCGCGTAGGTTTAATTCAAATTTTTATGTGGGACCCGATTTCCCCAGAGCAATAAATATGGACCCAGAGCAATAGGGATTGTGTGAGCGGTGAATGATTTTGACCCATGGTCTTAAGAAGGGGTCAATGCCCATTTTCTGAGGGGGAATCGGAGGCAATGTAGAGAGGTAAGGATTTTGATTGGCGGAAGGGGTCCTTAGGCAGGATGTGGATGCCAGTTTCTGACAGTAGAGACATCTACAGGTTGCTGCAATCATTTGTGCAGGCTGTCGGGAAGATTTGAGGAGTGAGGAACCTCAATGTGGTAGTTGGGTGGCAGATCTACGTTGACAGAGAGTTCTCTGCAGTGGGTTGAGCAACTAGGAGAGCAGACGCATCATCTCCAGGTTTATTGTCTTGTTTAATGTATGTTTTAGAGGCTTTTGCAGTCAGTAGATCTGTGTTTCCTTTAGAGATAATTGCAGTTGTTGTCATAGCCACTAGAAAATTCTGTATTGATGTGATTTTGGGATACAAGTATTAATAAGAAGCCATAACTGTCTCTTCCAAAAGAAGTTGATGGCCAACGCATAGAACACATGCGAATCCAGGGTTGAAACTGCTTGATCCAGTGTGAAAATAGATGAAACGTGATCAGCAGTGAGTCTGAGGGTTAAAGCCTTCAGTAGAAGCATCCTACCAGTAGAAACTGGTGCTATCTTCAGGAGGTTGAAGCTCCTTTCTAGGAATGGCTGGTAAACGAGAGAAGGTTGCAGCCTTCTGCAGGTAGAATCCCACGTACTAGTATGAGTCTGCACTAGTACATTGTTGTAAAATGTTTTCTTAATAATAATTATTGAAGACAGAGACAACGGCAGCGGTGGTTTTCTCCCGATTTGGGTTTCCACCTTAAATCCTGGTTTTCATGTGTCTTACTCATGTGTGTTGGTTTATTTTATTGTTACTGCACTGAATCACTACTTAATAGGCATCTGATGAATGAATAAATTCATAATAAGATCTCTGGATGCACTCTTGTTGTCTTAAGACTATACAATAGCTGGTCTCTACAAAGTAGCCTAACGGTTTTCAGTGAAAGAAAAGAGAAAATCAATTGATTGCTCAAAATACTGATTCACCCCCCCCCCCTCAGTATTTCTCAACAATTGGTATCAGAGCTAGGTCCTTCTGAAAAGGCTTAGCCGCTAGAAGGAAAATCAATCAAAAAGAGAAATCAAGACGGATTAGCATCTATCAGGCCTCCACTCTTCAATGGAAACAACTTAATCTTCTAGAAAACAAGGATGAGATCTTATCTT
The DNA here is from genome assembly GCA_009831015.1 of Picea engelmannii. Taxonomy (NCBI): domain Eukaryota; kingdom Viridiplantae; phylum Streptophyta; class Pinopsida; order Pinales; family Pinaceae; genus Picea; species Picea engelmannii. The sequence continues at coordinate 111,249 of ML778837.1, forward strand.
TAGTCTCTGGGAGCAGATGCATGGGCTATTGTTGAAGGAGGATATCAATATCCTTCTGCAGTACCAACAGATCCAACAGAAAGAAAAACCTACAAAACAAATGCAAAAGAAGTCAATGCTCTGTTAGGAAGTCTAACTGAATCAGAATTTGTCAAAGTCATGTAGCTGAACACGGCAAAAGACATATGGGACAAAATCATTCTGAGTTATGAAGGCAATGCAAAGGTAAAAAGTGTTAAACTGCAAACTCTCAGAATTCAATATGAAAATCTCAAAATGAATAATGAGGAAAGCATTGCCAATTTCTTTTTACGTCTTGATGATATTTTAAATCGCATGAGAAATCTGGGAGAAACAATAACCGAATCTACTTTGGTGGAAAAAGTTTTAAGATCTCTAACTGCAAAATTTGAGTCAAAAGTATCAGCTCTTGAAGAAAAGCAGGATCTTCAAAATCTTACTGTGGTACAACTACATGGCATACTAACTGCTTATGAAATGAGAAGAGGAGGACCATCTGAAGTCAAAGAAGCAGTCTTTAAAAATTCTACAAAAGGAAAGGAAGTACAAATAACAGAAGGATCAAGGTATATCTCAGAGGAAGATGAGATAAACTTCATAAGGAAACTTCAAACTGGGACAGGACGGTTCAGAGGTAAGCTTCCTTTCAAATTTTTTGATTGTGGAAGAGTTGGCCATTATGCTGCTAAGTGTCCTTATAAAGAAACA
>ML778837.1:116112-131932 GCA_009831015.1 Picea engelmannii
GAGGAAAAAGACAGAGGAAGAGTATTGCCATCAATGACAAAGGGGGAGATTGTTGGAAATATTGTCATTGATGGCAAAGGCTGAGGCAAAAGAGTTTTCATGTAGAGTTTTCTGTAAGAAAATCAGTGTATGGTTGAGTTTTGCATGGGCGCGTATGATCACTGAAGAAGGTCGCCGACAGCCGTCAGATCTGCAGAAGCTGCGAGGAAGATAAGGCAGATAGCGTGTGGGCCACCCTGGAGGACAGGTAGTAGGTGCTTCATCGAAGAATCGGGAATCGGAGTTTCGCGAGTCCCGTGAACAAGTGCATCAGAACTCGCGAAATCGCGATATGCGATTTCCCGATAGCATGTGGGCCACCTTGGAGGATAGGTGGCAGGTCAAAGGCCCGTCGGAGGACCAACGTATCGGGAATCGGCAAACCGGTATTCCCATGAACGAAGGATCGGGGAAATCCCTAAAGGAAACCCCGACGCGGGATCTGAACCGTCCATTCGGTGGGACGCGTGTCAGGAGTTCCTGAGGACAAGAAAGTTGAGACATCGAAAGTCTCAAAATCCCGAGAGTTAAACTGAGCCGTCCGTCTGAAGAAGGACATGTGTCACGTGATCGTGCGTATTGAAGATCTGAGACACCAGGCATCGGGACTTGCAGGTCTCGAAACCCTGGAAAGATCAAGAGCTGTTCATCTGGAAGGACGTGTGGCAAAGGATTGGGCGCCGTCGGCACTTTGTCCATCGGGAAATCGGAGATCCCAGTGACAAGGAATTTGTGCATTGTGAAATCGCGATCAGTGAAACCCCGATCAGTGGGGAACAACTGTCAGCACAGCAGAGAAGGAGGACAACAACGTAGTGGAGAACAACTGTCAACGTAAAGGAGCGTCAGGATTTGGACGATCGGGAATCACGCGGGTGTATGCATTGAGGCATCACAAACCCCGTAGCCCCGACGGGGTAAGGTTGTGGTCATGGTGTGATGGTCACGTTGACCGGGAGCTAAGCTCAGGAGGGCTAGTGTATGGAATGCCGAAACCCTATTTAAAAAGGCGCGCGTAGGTTTAATTCAAATTTTTATGTGGGACCTGATTTCCCCAGAGCAATAAATATGGACCCAAAGCAATAGGGATTATGTGAGCGGTGAATGCTTTTGACCCATGGTCTTAAGAAGGGGTCAATGCCCATTTTCTGAGGGGGAATCAGAGGCAAAGTAGAGAGGTAAGGATTTTTATTGGCGGCAGGGGTCCTTAGGCAGGATGTGGATGCCAGTTTCTGACAGTAGAGACATCTACAGGTTGCTGCAATCATTTGTGCAGGCTGCCGGGAAGATTTGAGGAGTGAGGAACCTCAATGTGGTAGTTGGGTGGAAGATCTACGTTGACAGAGAGTTCTCTGCAGTGGGTTGAGCAACTAGGAGAGCAGAGGCATCATCTCCAGGTTTATTGTCTTTTTTAATGTATGTTTTAGAGGCTTTTGCAGCCAATAGATCTGTGTTTCCTTTAGAGATAATTGCAGTTGTTGTCATAGCCACTAGAAAATTCTGTATTGATGTGATTTCGGGATACAAGTATTAATAAGAAGCCAAAACTGTCTCTTCCAAAATAAGTTGATGGCCAGCGCATAGAACACATGTGAATCCGGGGTTGAAACTACTTGATCCAGTGTGAAAATAGATGAAACGTGATCAACAGTGAGTCTGAGGGTTAAAGCCTTCAGTAGAAGCATCCTACCAGTAGAAACTGGTGCTATCTTCAGGGGGTTGAAGCTCCCTTCTAGGAATGGCTGGTAAACGAGAGAAGGTTTCATCCTTCTACAGGTAGAAGCATGCATACTAGTATGAGTCTTCACTAGTACATTGTTGTAAAACGTTTTCTTAATAATAATTATTGAAGACAGAGACAATGGCAGCGATGGTTTTCTCCCGATTTGGGTTTCCACCTTAAATCCTGGTGTTCATGTGTCTTACTCATGTGTGTTGGTTTATTTTATTGTTACTGCACTGAATCACTACTTAATAGGCATCTGATGAATGAATAAATTCATAATAAGATCTCTGGATGCACTCTTGTTTTCTTAAGACTATACAATAGCTGGTCTCTACAAAGTAGCCTAATGGTTTTCAGTGAAAGAAAAGAGAAAATCAATTGATTGCTCAAAATACTGATTCACCCCCCCCCCCTCAGTATTTCTCAACAGAAAGATGATACAGAGGAAAAACTATAAACTATATAGGTAATTAAAGTTAATCACCATAGTGGAGGTTTTACTAAATTGCAGTGTAACATTCATCAAACATATAAGTGCGAAATGAAATTGAACAAGAAATCAGAGAGGAAACAAACTCATAACACAGTCTTGACGAAATCAGGAGTCTTCGGATTGCTTTGTATTAATATTCAAAAAGTAGAGTCTCTATTACAAACGACCAAAATAGGTCCAACCCTTTTTCTTTCTTCAAAATGTATATTTATACAAATTTCTATATGTTGGAATCTCAATCGTTCCAGAGGTTTTCGGTTACAACAAAGGAGTTTAATAGTTTCAATTCTTTATCTCTGTCCTCATTTGGTACCAGAAACCTACCTCTTCGCATGCTCTGTGCAAATGACACACTTTTCCACCAGCTGTGATATCAACTTAGAAGGTTTTGCTTGATTATTGGCCTCAAAGACATAACAATATTTCACCAATAATGACAACTTTCCTTCCACCTGTTGGTCTTTGGCGCTGATAGAACATAATAGTATACTCGGTTTAATTAACCATTTGTCTATTTGAACTATGTTCGTCTGGGTTATTTATGATATTTCAGCTAATTCTCTTTCTTCATTTTCCTTGATATTTAGCAGATATTTGGCTGTATTAATCTGGCCTAGTATCTCAATGTTACTTTCACCATCGGAACCCAACCAAATCCCATTTAACAAACCAAAAGTTTCTTCACAAGATTTTCTTACCTCCTTAGCTTGTTGTCTGCCTTTAGATATGTTACGCTCCCATTCTTTCAACAAGATGTTGCCTCTGGTCTTCTCTGGGATGGGAAAACTGGAACTACTTCTTGTCTCCCTTCTCGTCGTGGCTATAATAGCCTCCTGGAAAGAAACCCGAGCCGCCCCAGCTTCCCTTTCTCTGAGAGAGAGGTTCTCCAATACCTGATCAATGAGTTGGCAATTGCCTTGAATCGTTTCTTCTATAACAAGCAGACCTTGCTGTGTCGTTGATAACCTTTTTTTGATTTCTATTGCTTGGGATTGAAATATCCCAATATCGATTACCTGGATTTCGACAAACTCTAATTTGGCCAGTAGCTGCTCTATGAATTCTCCTTGCTGGCCTATCTATATCTGACTTGTCTGAGCCATCATCTGTGTCTGTTCGAGATCGGCTTTGAGCTGCTCGATTTCTTTTTGATCATCTATTCTAGCTTGCTCTAAAGTTGTACTCACCTGATCTTTGGCAGCAGCCTCTGTTGTAGCCAGTTTAGCATCTAATGTCTTGATCAAACAATTTTTTCGCTTCAACTGATCCTTTAGGGTCCCAACTGAATATTGGTTTGTCGTAGAGAAATATCCCAATGTTCATACTATTTGCGTTGCAAATTCTTCTTTTTTCATAGTTCTCCCATCGGTTAAGATTTTAATTTTTTTAGATACAGTACCTGCCTCTTGGTAAAGTTCTTGTCTCACGACAACCTTTCTCTTCTTATCGAAGAAGAATTCATTCGGAGGTAGTTCTTCCACTATTATGGGTGTTAATTCTTCACCAAAAATCCAACCTGCGTCTGGTATTCCCTTTGTGGACGGCAGGGGGGTAATAGAAACGATGGGATTGCTGATCTGTTTAGATGATTTCCCTGGAGTAACGGCCGAGGTTGGCTCACTTGGAGGATTGGAAGTCTCATCTTTTTGTTTTGGACCCCCAGTTTTCTCCTTCTTGTCCTGGTGTTCTTCTTGGCCGGGTGTTGAATCTTTGGAGCCTTCAACTTCAATTTGCTGCACCTCTCCGGTCGTTGGATTCTCACCCCTTAATACTGGGGGAAGGCAACTTCGCCTATGTTCTTCGAATTTGAAAACATTGGCCCTCTCTTTAGGTGACAGGGCTTGTATCCAAGCCAAAACCTCAGCATAAGATCTCACGCCTCAGAAAATATCATCATGAGGCAAATTCTCTTGCTCAAATCTTTTAAGGCCACAACTAGCCAAGTGATTACTCACGACCCTGTGTGGGTCGTATTTCTTGAATTCAATGTGGACCAATTTTATATCTTCTAAGGTTGCTGCCTCGGCCTTTGCATGCCCGAAATCTAATAAAGAATAGGTATTTAAATGAATGGGGAAAGGTGGCCATACCTTCTTTGAAAATCATTTCAGCACTTTACTTATGCCACCAATCACGGTTTTCCTGGCGATCTCGCGACAAGCCATCCTATCGGGTATAAATAATGGTAGAGCATGCAGAGGGATAGAAGCACCAAAAACCATGATGTATGAAAATTCTTCCTCCACGTACCAGTCGGCCACCCTGCTCAAATTTTTTGTGATGCTATCTGAGATCCTGGGTGGTGGATTACCGAAGATGGTGACATGCATCGGTACCATTACCCAATTGAAGATTTCGTATATGAAATATGAGGCCTTATCCTCCCAAAGCTTTGAATGGTAAACATGGATAGGCTCAACATCTGATGGAGCCCATCTCCAACTGATTAAGAGAAAATGCATCATGGAACATACGATGTCCATGATGTACGCGGACATAAAAAATGAAGTGGCCTTCTCACTCACCCTCTGTGTCCGATATTCTATAATCTGACTGGTTAGACTATCTGACAACAGTTTGGCCCAGTCGAAGGAGAAACCTTCTACGACTGTATGCATCAGAGGCACCCATGGGAGGAAAAAATGTGTGGTGTCTTCCCTCCCATAAAATCTACAGGTCATAATTGCTATGTATTTGAACTGTGGTTCCAAAGAAGATATGGAATAAACTCTGTTGCTATCTGCCCTGAACTTCGCTGGGTGTGAGACCCAATCCCTTATCAAATCAGATAAGATTTTTCCATATTGCTCGCATTCCTTTTGTTTAAAATCCTCCAGAAACTCAGCATTGTATGTGAAGTTCGACGTGGGTGGCAACTTGTACATAGCCTGCAAGTTTTCTGGCTTAAAGGTCCCAATAGTGGCCTTTTGCTCGCTGATGATGGTTCTGGTTGGGATATATACATGATCTGGCGCCCATCAGATCATGTCATAGTAAGGCAGAAGACGTGGCCTGGCCGCTACTTTGTGCATCTCTGCTTGGATGACGATCTTGTATTTGGTGGTCAAGTTGTCTTTCTCATTGTCACTGGAATCATCCAAATAGTTCACCAAATCAGATTGCAGAACCTTGGAGATGTATGACCAAGTTTCATATAGAATCAACGCTTCGTGGTGAAGTATCAGAAACATTATCAGAGTCTTGTCCTGAAATCTCAACACCTACCTTGGATGCTTTTCGCGGGGCCATGACATAGGATTGTGACTTAGCTCTCTTGTAATAAAAATGCGTATACATATAGAAGTCAGCTTGCTGAGAAAAACTTCTCTGCGCAGGATAGAAATGAGCTTTATGAATAGAACAAAAAGAAAAAGATCTATATCTTCGACCATTTAAAACCTCGACGTCCTTATGAATAGAATGGTCAAATCATTTTTAGAGATAGATTTAGCAATAAAAACCATATCCTTACTTGTTGCTTCGCCTCATTTCCAATTAATGCCATAAATTTCGACGGTTCATGACACAAGTTGGCGCAAGGAAAATTTAAATTTACCTTGTAGATTGTGCATATTATTATTTTCATTGAACACTGATTAAGCTGGCTTAGCTTCTTTAATTAAGCTTTCTTAAACTTTAATCAACCTTTCGGCGTTTTCCGTATCGGGAGTTTTCACTCTAACCTTTCGAGCCTCTAAAACCCAAGATCACTATGATTATATTTAGTTAAGAAAGGATGTAAACATGATTAAGTGTTTAATTAATCATGTTTTAATTTATATCGCGACTCGGAGCTTCAAAGGTATAGTTTCCGGGAGGAGTGTAAGCCGAGTCGTGAAATCTTGAGATCATGATGATGTGATCTATTTAAACCAGAAGGTAAACCAGATTAAGTGTTTTAATTAATTAATATTTGAGCAATATCGCAACTTCGCCACTTGAGGTTTCGAAGGTATAGTTTCGGGGAGGAACGTATGCCGAGTCGCGAAATCCCGAGAGACTTTAACCATGGTAAAAAATAATCACCCATGACACTAACCCAGGTTACTTATGTAAAAGTCTCATGGCTTCACCTATCGGAGTTATGACGATAATGTTTTTGGAGAGAGTGAACACTGAGACGCGAAATCCCGGCAACACTTGATTGGGGTTTAAAGAATTTTACTCTCAGCTTTCACCTGAGGTAAGCTTTTAAAACTTTTCGTGACCTTGCACATCAGGGCTTGTAAATCTTGTGACTTGTAAGTCCCGAAGCGCGATATCCTGAGGTACAAAAAGTAAAAATTTCCATTTAACGATAAAAAGTGGTGACTTATGAAACATAACATCCTTCGCTATTTCTCATGTCAGGACTACTGAGATTTTTAATGTGTAAATGTCACGAAGCGAAAGAGAACTTAAAGACCAACATTTGACTTTAAAAATTACATTTAAACCAGTTGAAAAAGGCGGCTCCAAAATTCCCAACCAAATACCTACTGCATATATTATCTGGGTCACCTCAGGTTGTCCAACACACCCAAATGATTCACCTTGATACAACCCAAAACCACTCCTCTTCGTGGTCGCTTTTGTGATCACTCTCTATGATTTTCTTCTGTGATAACTTCCATGGTTAGATCTGCGACAATCCATGCAACAAATACTGTATTCAACTGACTTGCTCAAATGATCAATTCACCCAATAAAATCCGATCCTCGTCTCTCCAAGGTGTGCACAATAGGTCCAACCCTGAATTATTTCATGAATCAAACCAATAGAATATGTACACAAAATGTCTCTGCCATCAAGTATGCTACAAGTTTTTCAATGAACTCTATGATGGGTTCTACGATCACCCACCTTTTCCAAGTGCTTCGTTTCATCATGAATCTTCTCTTGGTCCATATAAGGTGTGCACCAAAAAAACCCTTCCATTTCACTATCAACCAAACCTCTGTCATAAGTCTGATGGAAAGTCTATGATGAACAAGTTTGTTGCACCGAACTATTCACCAAGTCTTCGAATGTTCCCACCAAATCGCCTTCACAATGAATTTCCCCCATGTTGCATCCTATCCACTATCATCACTATAGTACTAGAGCATGCTTCAATATTTGATACCATCGATCATCTATATAGTGGTGAAGAGCTCACCAAGATTTCATCAAATTCTGCAACAAACAAGATATGATACCATCTATCAGGCCCCCACACTATTCCTTATGATCATACACCTATTGAGGTCATGTGACACTGCAATTTTTCTCACTTGGCTTCTTGGAAACACCAAGGATACTTGTCCAGACTATGCCTCTTCACCTAGAGTATACCCATACTCCGTTCTAGGCTATCGACGAGTCACACTCCTACTCTAGTGCATCTCTTGTATACTTAGACATTTGTTAATATATTTAACACTTAGTCATATTTAAGCATACATCCATGAACATAAGAAGCCAAGAGAACAATAATGGAACAAACAAAAGACAAACAAATATATAGTGTGGGCAACACAAACCATTCCTAACCCCCGAATAAGTATTTTCTATTGTAAAACAATTACAATATGAGCACTACTAGGTCGGATTACAACATGGTAGAGTCAAATGACTCGTCTCACCTCACCAAGACACTCATACACATATTTTTCACCAAGACTCTTTGTCACAACCATCTTCACAACCTCCTGTAGTGCACCTCAGATGTGCCCTCAACCAAAAACTTGTTGTCTTTTCATTTCCACAGACTTCATAGATTTTAGTTATGCTTCACACATCCCTCAAACAAACCTACATTTCCAGACTTATCAAAAATCAACCCAAGAGAACCTCGCCCAGATATGTCCATCGAATCCTCCTCAAGGAAGCACAAGTCCTCCCATGTAGAGTGACTTGGCTCCTTGAGGGAGCTCAACCTCTTTGTCTGCCTCTGAACCACATATCTCTTCTTTCTCTCCTTGTATTCAAATATTCCTTCTTGGTTGTGCACCCTCTTTCCTTTATAGGCGCCCATTCGTTGCATATATTTTCCCATGGGTCAGTTGACCTGTCAGTTCACCAAGTATCACCCTTTCGCAAGGTTGAGCTGACTCCTCATGTGGTCGCATTTAGGAAAATTTCCTAGTCTACCCACCAAACACTTCATTTCATCATTTTGCTGACTCATTGATCTATTTAAATGACTCATAATCTTGGGTGCACGCGCCCCTTAGGTGAGTTGAGAAACTCTTCTAAGTGCCCCCCCCCATGCATTAGCTGATTTCCTTTGTTGGTGGAGTTCCCTAGTTATTCCCTCAACCCTTCATCAAATCATACATCATTTGAATTGTGTCATAAGGAACCTTGGGTGGAGTCACCCCTTGGCATGTTGCACACCCAAGGAACCCCAACTCTTCCCTATATGAAGACTTCCATATCATAATTCACACCAAGCATCCTACCTGCCTGATTTCCTCTGTTTCATTCTATGGTGAAAGTGTGCACGCCCGATCTTGGCGTCGTAAGCCTTATATCCTACCCTACCTCAAGTCATTGTTGTCCTAGGAAACATCCAAAAAATATGTGATCTCCAAGTCTATGTCCAGAATCACGTCTTGGTTACAACTAAGTCTACTAGAAACCCCAAGTTTCGTGCCAGCTGGAAATCCCAATTTTCCTTGCAAAGTGGAAACCCCGGTATTCTAACTCTCACAACAATAATCTACAACCTTTTCAACCATCCACACTACCCTCTGTCCAAAGTTGTGTGCGACCAAATTGTCCGCTATGATGGAAATACATTTGCAATGTCTAAGATGCCACTATCCAACTATGCCCATCACTCTCAATTTTGTTGCTATTTCTACCTCAACTGTTGCTACAACCTCAACCAAAACCTCAAAAATGTATAGTGTTAAACTCCTATGAACTTCTTGCTGCTCTCATACTTCAACCAAACTCTATCAAGTCTCTACACAATGCTAGCCTCAAGTTTTGTACTGGTTGGGTAGCTAATCCAACTATCATGTCCAATTCTTGAGATGTGAATATCCATGCCCGAACTTAGCCTTTTCTGTATGAATATTTGTCACTCCATTCAACTCCAAAGACCAAGGAAAGTGTCCATCCTTTCCTCATAGTTGTTGTGATCGTCTACTTTTCGTCAAGGAGATCCTCCACAATGTTTAAGTGTTGCCCTTCAAACCTACTGGTGCATATGTACTCTGAATTCCTTATGAAATTCGACCCAACTGTGCAATGATCTCACTATGAAGTCACCCCAAAGAAATTCGACCCCTTACCTTTCTTCACTATGTAGTCACCCCAAAGGAAAGGAATATGCGGCAAATCGACTTCATTGTCCACCTCATGGCACACTTATCCAATCTGCCCACCAAGAACTGTATGTCTAGAGTGTTTTTTCCTCACTACTTCATCACCTATCCATGTTGTTGCATTTACCTCTTTATTCCTTGGAATGTCTAGGCTTCACCCTCATCCATGTTTCCCAAAGTAAGAGAAATTATCATGTACAAGTAATATCTTCATACTGCAATCTGTCTGTCTGCACAATCCTCCAAACGAAGACAAGTTCTCAATTCACCTCCTTTCGTCAAGTTACCTCTCTAAAACTCAACATCTATGATGAGTGTGGCCAACACACTCCACTCCTTAAACATATAAACAAACTGTCCAAAGTTCTCCAAGTAGAATGAGTCACCTCAAAGAACTTCCATGCCTTAAGAACATTTGAGCCAATAATTTTTCCAAACTCAAGCAACGACCCCTGTTGGAACTCTAAGTCATCACATAATCATCTGAAAGTCACCAAGGTGCACTCTACATCATCCAATGTCCCATAACAAAGGAGAGTGAACATCACCCAAGTCACTTGGTCTATTTTCTTCTTATTCAGGTTGACTGCCAACAATTCTTGGTCGAATTCCTTGTTGACTCGATCTGTCAAACTTCCTTGCACCTGCAGAAAGCGTTCAAACTTTGGCAATGTCATCGTGACTGTCAAGTCATCACATGACCCAATGAGACTAGCTAAGGAACCAAACACCAAGGTGCCTCACCCATCCTCTCAAACGTGACACATACAAACTTCAATGCTTATCTGCAACGACCTGTCAAACGTGCCTCATAAAATATTTAAGAAACTTATTCAAGACACCTCCATAGTTGTACCCAGATATTCCTAAGTCAACCACATGACTCTTCCAAGTAGGTTTTCCTAAGCTCTCCACACATTCTTCCAACCAAGGAATCCCAAACTGTTGCAAGACTTGTCTGAATCTTCACCACTTGAGTTACCCTCGAGTCTGTTAGTTTTTTATGAGGAAACAAAATGCACTTGAACCACCAATTCATCCTTCTTCCCTTCAAATAAATTGCTACAAAACTTGGAAAATGAAAGAACCTAATCCAACCATACCTTTCTCAATGAAATCCTTTGCTGCAACCATGTTCTAGGTATGATGTCTTGGACCTTCACCTGCTGAAGAAACTGACTCTTTACATGAAATCCCCTCAATCATTGTCCACAGCTCCATAAAATTGCAATACCTTCATTGTGATACAAGCCTGAGTCCATTCATCCACTTGAAAAATCCATATAAATCCCAAAATTCGCATGTAATCGACCGAATTCATCTCCAATGTCTTTCCATTTCCACATCTTGACTACTTTCGCTTCAAGGCACCATGCACCCACCGTCCGACTGTCAAGACATATTTCTGTGTTGACATGTCTAAATTCGCCCGAAAATAGTAAGGGGTTACCCACGGTAAGAAGTCCCAATTAGACCTCTCACTGTTTGGGATAGAGAACCCATCCGGATTTTGGACCGACAACCATTGTTGGTTTCAGATTTCTGTGGTGAGGAATTTCAAATTCATTTGCCGGAGAATCCACAGTTGGTGTCATTTTGTCATCGACGTTTCGGATCCGGATCAGGATTCATCATCAGGACTAATCGTCAATTTAGAGAGCTAGCTGATCTTCGTCATTAATAGTGTATATGCAGGACAATAAATAAGATAACTAGGTCGGCTAAATGTAACCCTAATTCGGAGCTAATTAAAAACAAATTAATTATTAATAAGTTTAAATGTAACTTTGAATAGTGAATAATATAAATAATTAAAGTTTTTTAATAAATATAAATAATTTAAAGTTTTTAGGGTTAGAAGGAGTTTAATTATATTATATTACTTAATAGTATTTTGTTTTACATTTTAATTTTGATTAGAGCTTAAGGAATTAATAAATTAAGATGATTAGTGATAATTATTAATATATCGTGAGTGATTTTATAGAGTTGATATCTCTAAATAGGTATAAAGTTCTAGGGTTTTGTAGTATTTGTTTTGTAGTGTTTTTGTTTATAACCTAATAATGTAATGATAATTAGTAATAATAATTAATATAACATAAGTGATTTCTAAATGTTTGATATGTCTGACAATGTATATAGGTCTAGGGTTTCTAATGTTTTGTTTAAAAGTTTTTAAAATTGGTAGTTAATCATGATTAGTGATCTTTACTAATATATCATGAGTGATTATCTCTAAATAGGTATAAAGTTCTAGGGTTTTGTAGTATTTGTTTTGTAGTGTTTTTATTTATAACCTAAATCTAAAGATAATTGGTAATAATAATTAATATAACATAAGTGATTTCTGAATGTTGATATGTCTGACAATGTATATAGGTCTAGGGTTTCTAATGGTTTGTTTTAAAATTTTTTTAAATTGGTAAGTAAAAATAAATCTAGGGTTAGCTTGGGATTGAATTTTATCTTATTATATTAATTGTTAATCTTTATAACTGAATGTATAATTCTATTAGATATTCTAGGGGTTGATTTATGATTCAAGTTTTTTAAGTGTTTAGGATGTAATGAATATTAATATATAAAGTGTCAAAGGATTAGGGTATATATATATGGTTTAATTAGTGATAAATATAGTACTATGTTTTTTAATAAGAATAATGTGGTAGGTAGTACAGGGTTAGTTGGACTTTTACATCTAGTTACCGACTTCAAAGGTAGAACGTAAACAAGTAAGGAAAAGGAGGAGGAAGGTGTAAAACCTAATTTGATCTGAGAGGGTCTTTAAGTTGGTTGATTAATGGGTGCCAAAAGTTGCTTACTTCTAGGTCGTCATCTCTGTTCATATTGTTAGGGTGTTTGATTATTTCTAAGGCTTCTCTTAGGTGTCTCTTGTAGTAATGGTCCTCTTTTGCTAAAATATTAGTATCCTCAAGGCAGACATGATGTTTGGTTTTAAATGAGTGTTTTGCTAAGGCCGAAGTGCGAGTGCTTTCATTTCTAATGTCTGCTTCATGCTCCTTGATCCTTACCTGAAATGATCGTTTGGTTTCCCCAATGTAACACCAACTGTGGATTCTCCAACAAATGAATTTGAAAAACCATTGTTGGTTTGGTTTTATAGGTTGTGGCCCAGTCCACCAATGAAGGTGAGTGATGGATGGTTATGAAAATGGAAGATGTAGATGAAGGCTATGTAAATTCAAGTCTAATCTATTTCTAATCTATCCTATACTAGCTAGGAGCAAACTATAGTAAAAAAATGAGTTTTAATGAAAATAAACTATGCAAAAACCCCAATCAGATAGTTGTCATGAAGGCGCACAATTAGAAACACATCAATACAAGTCTATAACCAGAAAATTCTAAGTCACATTTATGCATACATTCACAACTCATTCACTCAGGACATGTAATATATTAAAGAGTAACAAAACTGCAAGAAAACATGTATCGCGTCAGAATAGTCCATAAACAAACATGCTCTTAGAACCCATGTGAAAAACAAACATTCTGCTTGAAATAGTTCATATCAAAATAACAACACATGTGAGTCCTTCTCTCTATCAAAATTTGGCCCTGAGGGATTCTCCCTATTAATAGTTTAAACAATAGTACATGAAAACTCCAAGGAAATCTCTCCAATTTTAGTTGACACTATATTCCCAAAATAGTTTAGAAGTGTAAAATGTTTGAAGATCCAAAATCCCATTCTTTGGATATAATTTTAGTATTTATTGGGGTTCAACATGACTCTTTACCTTTCATCTACCCTAGTGACCTTTCATTTCCTAGCTTCTGTATTTATTCCCTTTATAATGATGAGAGGGAAAATATAGTAGTTACATTTCAAATTTGTCCTCTAGTGATGGTGGGCCATAGTGAATTTTGGTTGTAGTGAACCTCATCTCTCGTAACGACTGGTTCATGCATTTGGGACATTGATCATCATAGGGTTGAGACCTCCTCTTCAAACATTTGAATCAGATTCTTTTTTCTACTTTTTTCTGCTGCAACAATTGATGATTTACTTAATGCTATATTTTAGTTTAATGTAGATCACATTATAAGGATGTTGAGTGCATACTCTCGACATAAGTACCTGACACCATTCAAAATATTGCGGATGAGTGGTCTCAGAAGGATACTTAAATAAACTATTAAAACAATAATTTTAACCCATAAAATTGAAATATAAGTAATCAATACTTTGTATCAACTTCCTTGAGTTTGTTTCATGGTTCCTTTGCTCACAGTTGAGGTGTGGTGTTCTTCGGGGCTGTTAACAAGGTGTCAGATATTAATCCAAAAATATGTTTACCATAGGAGAGGAATTTATCAAATCATATAACTAGGAAGTTCTATATATTGAAAATACCTTTCCAACGATAGAAAGAACGTAGACACTTGAATTAAACGTCATGGCCAAATTACATAAGACAATTTTGTAGGTTAAACTCCTCTGAAATTTCAGAGGAGTTGACGGGAACTCCTCTAATTTTAATCGGAGGAGTTGATGGGAACTCCTTTTATTTTCATTTGAGGAATTAATGGGAACTCCTCCGATGGTTTAAGAGGATTTTGAGGGAACTTCTTCGATGGTTTCATGGGCATTTGAGGGAACTTCTTCGATGGTTTCAGAGGAACTTTTCGGAGAAGTTTGAACTAACTTTTGGAGGAATTTTTGACAAATTTTGAAGGAGTTTGTGAGAAATTTCAGAGGATTTTGTGGGAATTCCTCCACTATGAAGGAAGACAAATCAAACAATTTCTAAGTGTCCTTTTACTGGAAATAAACAACAAGATCTTGAGTTCAAAAGCTCATAACTTTCTCGTATGATGTTTGATTGAGGTGCCATTTTTGAAACATGAATAGAACAAAGAGATTTTTCTATTAAGATAACCCAACATGTTATTCAAGCATTTGAGTGGATCTATTTTTAATGATGGCCACGACTAACAAGGATTGTTTGGTGGGAAATCCTTGACGATCATTTTGGAACTTTCAGACCTTGGATTTTGATTCCACCAGTTGCATTGGAATATTAATCATGTAATTCATACAACTATAATGTTTAAGGAGTGACAAATCCACTTTGACCAATACCCAAAATTGAGAGAAAGAACATTTTTTAATGAAAGTTTCGACCCGGTCTCTCTACTTCTTAACCATAATTTGATTCTATAATTTCCCGTGTCATCTATGCTATATAGGCTCTTAGTTCATCCATTGACACTAAGGTGATGTGTCAGTAGAACAAAATTACAAACCTGACAAAAATAACCAATTGAAATTTGAGGTGCTTAACACAGTTTCAAAGTCGAGGTGAATGATTTTTCTTCAAGATGCATTTCAGAGCTAGCGCAAGACCTATATATGTTGTAGTTAACCCATATGATGATATAAGACACTTTCATGCTCAGGGTTAGTAATAAAATCAAGAGGAGAAAATAAAACAAGCTAATGTGGTACATGAATGCGAACTACTGGCGACACAGACAAACTTTATTACGAATGTGGTCATGAAGCAGGTTAGTTGTGGTAGGTATTAGTCATTAGTTATCCATTTAGTTGTGGAGATATTAGACACCATAAATGATAGGATATGTATTGATGGCATATCAAGAAGGATCCAAGATAAGTGGAGGATAAGATAGTCCTTACAACGAAGGTGGGACTTGTTGACCTAGTCAGGGTTGGCAAGAGGAAGAATATCATCATAAATGTGCTTGGTGACAATGAGGGGTCGACACTCTTCCAATGACGCATCAGGGACAAGAGAGGAAAAATTATCAACAAGCAGTGCATAGGTGGGGAAGAAACGAGCCTTGCCAATATGCAATGTAATGAAACAAAAGGGAGGGGGGTTGTTGATACATGGTGTATCGACGAAAGTGAAAGGAAATTAGCGAGTGAAAGATGTGTTCATGGTGATGATGATCACACAAAAATTATCATTGTGTTGGATTTAATCGCACGTACTTGTAATGTGAGAAAAATGTGCGTTATTGGAGTTTAATGAGGGTGTGCTATCACATCAACCAATTTTGAATGGAGGTGTCTTATGTATTGATGAAGAAATCCCTGGCGCACCAATGTGGAGGTGGGAAAAAATATGCATGCGTTTGTATGCTATGTATCATTGTAGGAAAATGGAACTCATTGAAGTACGAACCGTTGGGTAGAAGTGATAGGGAGAAGAACCACAAATGATAAGGAGAGAGAGTGTGAGGAAAAATTGGTATTAATCATTTACACAAGA
>ML778837.1:157641-174046 GCA_009831015.1 Picea engelmannii
TAATCTTCCTTCAAGTGATCATCAACAATATACAACATATGGACAGTAAAAGTAAAGACCATCAGTCACACATAAAGTACACACAAAGACAAATTTTCACGAGGAAACCCATAAAGGGAGAAAACCTCTTCTTCTTTGAAATGATAGGCAGTCTTTTTCAGTTCTGTACATCATTTACAACTGAGCATCAACTCAATGTGAGGCTACTACCTTTGTTTTACAAGCTACAACTTGTTTGAGAGCACCAACTCTCTGGTTTCTCTAGTACCCACTAGAAGGAAGCACCAACTCCTTGAATATTCCAACACCAACTGGATAGAAGCACCGACTTCCTGAATGTTCCAGCACCAACTGGATGGAAGCACCAACTTCCAGTTACACAGGCTCCAACCTGTATAATATAGAACACTTGTTCTCCCTAGCACCACCCTGCCACCCTAGTTTCTCTGGCTGCAACCAAATGGAAGCTACAACTTCCTGTGTTCAAGCTCCTACTTGAACCTTCAAGGACAAAAGTCCTCCCAAGCACCTCCCAAGCACCCTCAAATATAAAATAATGAATAAACATAAAACTACACAGATAAATCAATTCTTACCAATCTTTCTCTGTATCTGATCTTCAACAATTTTTTATGTTATTCTTCTCTTCTTCTATTTGTTTAGCAGGTCTTCTCTGCATCAACTTTTTTATGTCATTCTGCTCTGCTTCTGCTCTGTCTGTCATTCTTCTCTGCTTCTGCTCTGCGTTTCATCTCCCTCTGCACATTTGCTCAATTTCATGCTATGCCTCTGCTCATTTTCTTTTTCTTACTGTTTATTCATTTTCCCTTCAGAACAACGAACACCTCTCAATCTGTCTCCTCTTCTTTTATGCATACGAACATGATGGTTTAACTTCACCTTCCCTCAGCTGAAACAAGAACACCTGTCCTAGCAACTGAAATGCTAACTGAATCGTAATCATGAGTCCGTTTTTGTTTAGCAGATTCGTAACTGAGGAGTTACATGTGTGTGGAAGAACAGTAACCCTCCGATCACATTCAAGCTTTATTCGCACCGTTGGATGATCTTTATCATTCTTTGTCTTTAAATCGGGTTTCGACATTTCAGCATTCCTTTGCCCAAGTTTCTCAACACTTTCACATCGCGATCTCCGAAACTCTGAAATGGAGCTTATCTGGGCTGACTCCTTCTCTTCCCGTGACCAAGGGCTGTGACCACAGTTTTATGCGAAAGGAGCTTTCACAATTTTGCATATCGCGAATTCGTAATTCCTTATGTTCAATTCTCCTGTCACCTCCAAATCCCGATTTGTGAAATTCTATAAGGAATTCAAATCAATGGTCCAGATCATTTCTTGATCTGACGGTTACTATTACATCGCAATTTTTCAATATATGTTGCATAGTTTCTTCTGCCTCTCCATATCGCGATTTGCGAAACTCCGATAAGAGATTAGATCAACGGTCCAGGTCAGATCTTGTCTCAATGGTTGCGATTGAATCGTAATATCGCATATCACGATTTCGGAAGTCTCATTGCATTTGTTCACTTGCCACTCCATGTTGTGATCCGCGAAACTCCGATATGGAGTTATACCAACGGTTGAGATTGGTTCTTGATTCAACGGCTGTCGCGATTTCTCATATTGCGTTTTCAACATTCATGTTGCATGCCTTATGATATACTGATTCGCGAAACTCCGATATGGTATAATATCAACGGTCCAGATCTGAGCTTGACTTGACGGCTACGATTGAAGCACGATATCACATATCGCGATTTCAGAATTTCTGTTGCATTGTGTTCTTGTCTCCTTGATATCGCGATTCGCGAAACTTCAACACGAGCTATGATCAACGGTCTAGATTCACTCTAGATTTAACAGCTGTGATTGAATCGCCATATCGCATATCGCGAAATCGACATTCTTGATGTCAAGTGTTTTTGTCACTTCAAAGTTCCGATCCCCGATGCCTCTCCATTGACCGGAATCAACGGTTCATATTCAACCTTAATCTGAAGGCTCAGATTACATCGCGATTTCACATATCGCGAAATCGACACTCCTGATGTCAAGTGACTTTGTCACTTCAAAGTTCCGATCCCCGATGCCCCAAAAAGGACTGTAAACTATGGTCCAGATTCATTTTGGATTCAATGGTTATGATTGAACCGTGATCTTGTTGCAATCTGTCTAATACAAACCCATCAATGACAACAACCATTCGCTGTCTGCAAAATTGCCATCAATGACAACAACCATCAACACGCATTCGCTGCTTGTTCAATATTTTCCAACACATAGCTCAAGGAAAAATTGGTGTTTTTTGAAGGTGGGTTTAAGTAGGTTTGGGAGATGAGTCTGGCACTTGTGCAGGGATACTCTTCCGAAGAGGAGGAGGAGGTGCCACAAGAGGCTTTTCGGATTGATAGTGATGAGGACAACGATGAAAATGAAAAATGAAATGAATACCCTAAGAACAAGCTTTCGATGCCTCTGCAGCCAACGATGGGATCGTTGTTTCCATCTTCTTTTGATGCTTTTTCTGAGGTAGCCAAATCATTTTTCATAAAATCTCCATTTTTTTTTAAGCAACCCACTAATATTTTCCATCTGTTTGTCTGTAATGTGAAGACAAGGCATTCAACTCATGTTTTCTTAATTATTTCTCTTGGTACCCAACTTGATTTTCCATCTTTTTATTTATTTATATTTCTGTCTCTCTCTATTCACACACACAACGCGAGAGGTACTATGGAGCTACCCAACTCATTTTTCAACTTACATTTCATTTTTTTTTTCTATGTGCCTGATACGAACGTGGCAGACATAAAAATTAAAGACTGGCTATCAGTTCAGTGCAATACCTGGAGGAAATCTTCTCAGGAAATATAATTTAAGCCAAAACCCAGTTGAGTTGAATAAAACAATTTCCTTTTGTTCTTAGGAGAGCGGGCTACGGGAAAGCAGGGCCAAAGGGAGGATTGGATGGTCAAACATTAATTGAATTTAGTTTAATTTGTCAGGTAGTGGGTACTGGGAAGTGGCGCTTATTGGAACCAGTTGGATTTCTTTTCCTAATGGACGCTTAAAACTGTCCGATGATTTTTCTTAGTGCTTTGAGATATATAATTAAAGTCAGTTGACTTAAATATTAATAGATTGCATTTCAACAGTGAACAAACTCCTAATCTGTTCAAAATTCAATTTTTTTGTTTCGTTGAAAAGGCTCTGACTCTAGGTTCCTGCAGAAGAAGCACCATTCTTAGTCAAATTCACCTAACTTATGCCAAATCTTGTACTTTGTCCTTGAAGTGGATTGTTTATTGCAAAGTCGATTGGCAAGAAGGTTTTCAAGTGTCTCACGTAGGGAATTTCAATGTCTGTAAGTTTTGTGACAGGTTTTGAAAGATAACCTTGGCATTTCTGTGCTCTTTCAAGGTAAAAGTGTTGTTCTTAGATCTGATTTATTATGAATATTCAAAGTGCAGTCGAATGAATAAACCAAGAATTAAATGACGTTGTCCTGGCTATTGTACTTACATATACTAAATGATTTTGGGTGAAGTACTTGTGGCTTGTTCATTGAAATCTCATAACCTGTTATCTTGTACTATCATTATTTCTCAATAACAACAAATGGTATATACGTGATGGCTTGAGTTTAATTTTATTCTATAATGGCATATAACTAATATTGCAATTGTTTTCCTTGGTGGTGGTAGGAGGTTATTTCTTGGCGGAAACTCTGCGTTGTCTCACTTATCTGGTTTGTAAAATTATATAGCAGATATAACATATATTCTAGTTGAATATTGCAAGGCCATAGTGATAGAATAATGGAATGCATGCCCTTATTTTATATTTATGTCTATATCTGCGTTAAAATTTCCAGTATGTATGTTTTTATTTATATTTATATCTGTGTTAAAAAAAAAATTGTGTGCTTGGCTTGCAGGTTAGGTGGAGGTGGAGCTTGGAGCTCAGATTTATATCTAATTAAAGGGTTTCAGGGCCCCTTTTCCCCAGGGTTGTTGCTTTCAATATATAATTACCCTATATAGTTTATTCAGGGTTTCAATATAACTATTTTAGGGGTTGTTTTTAAATTTCTGGGTTGGAACAATTCCATTCCTGAACTTTCCTTCTTACATGTGGGTAGGTGGGTAGGCCCTGGTCCAAGTTTTTAAACCAGGGCTCTGATACCATGTGTAAGGTCTCTTCCAACAAAGCCTTATAAAACATAATATAAAACATAAAGTATATTGGAGAAGTGTTATCCTGACATTTTTACAATTCCTTATTCAACATATAACCATTCATAACCATTCAACATAATTAAAATTTATGAGTAGATCATAATAAATTACACAACACAGTAGAATAATGAAAATACATACCTCTAACTGATGCTACTGCTGCCAACTCTGCCTTGATACTACTGCTGCCAACTCTGCCTACTGTTCTGCCCAAAACCGAATCTTTCCTCTTGCCAGCTAGGAACAGAGCCTATCCGGCTCCCTAGCTCTAGGATTCTGTGAGGATTCCTGGCCCCCCGAGACCAAAACTCCCAAAAACTGATGCTCCCCTGTAACAGTCCACCCAAACTCCAAACCAGAAAAAAATACAGTCCCTAATATCAAAATAATGCTTCCTTCCCCAAAATTCCAAAGTCCTTCTCTCGAATGCTTCTGCCCCCTCATATCCTCCTTCCCATTCACCGCCTCCTCCCTTCATTCAATGCCACCCACCTTATCCCTCCATTCAATGCCAACCATCCCTCAATACGTTAAGTTTTCTATTAAATAAATTAAAATTTATTAAACTTTAATTTGTTACCCAAACATTAAATGAGTTAATTAATTAATTAATTAATTAATCAATATACATTAAACAATAATGAATTAATTAATTAATATTATTAATAAATAATGATTATTTAACTAATATAAATTAGGACAGTTAATTATTTAATTAATTAAACTTAATAAACCTTAAGCAATTATTTAACTAGGGTTGTTACATCTTGCTAGTCTTGATTGTAAGATGAGGGTTTGCAAATTGGGAAATGAATTCATTCCACATTTTCCCCCGTTTTTCCAACTCGGCTAAGACAAGTAGTTTGATAAGGATGTGGTGAAATAGGTTGTTATGGGGATTGGTTACATTTGTCATCACTTGGGAAGACATCTTCTCAAGACTCCTTAAGAAGTAAAAGGGAAAATTCAATGTCTTATTGAACTGAAAGTGAGCTAATAATCTAAAGTGACAGGATTTAAAGACGAAATATATACCTTCACATGTAATCAATATGGTGATCAATATGAGAGGGTTGATTAGCTCCTCTTTTATCCACTCTTTGGAGTATCCGCTAGATGTTCTGAAATTCAGTTTTGAAAACCCTGTTATAGCTTTCTCTTGGAAACTGGTGGTGTTTAAACCAACGGTCTCCAACTCTTGGGAGCTTTGTGGCTGCGGGAATTGATTCCTCAGAGACCACGAACACAGTGAATAGGAGCTGAGGCAGGATACAAGTGTTCCATTATTATTTGTTTTTCCATCCTGCTCACACAATCCATTCCTCTATCTCACATTCTATAAGGCATGTAATCATAACTCTGTAATGAACAATTTGTAACGAAAATAAACCAGTTAAGTGGTTTTTTAAGGAAATGTACAACAGTTTATAAGACATAGGGAATTAGCATTTCAAAAATAAAATAATCGTTGATATAATAGCTTGTATTATGAAAACAACACACATAAATTTTTACAAATATTTACTTCTTCTAGGCAATGTTATAATTTGTCAACTCATGAGTCCCTCCCCCACACCTAAGTATTGTGACACCTCACAATAAAAAATATAGGAAACCAATCAGTTCCCTCAATAGTCGAAGATTTACAGCTTGTTAAGTGTAGAGAGAAATTTCACAGTTTGGTCTGACGAGACGGTTAAAATATGGCTCCACCTATAGGATAAGAGATCCTATATATAGATAAGAAGAGGTAGGCAAGATAGTTTCAATATAGTATCAGAGTTAGTTCCCAATGCCAAGTTTATGGAGTTCATTAACCTTAGCATAACCATATATACTTCATGTCAGCTTTGTCTACAAGTAATGTCGTACATTAGGACAAGTTTAAATTTATTATTTATTTTTTTGTCAGATTATCATCCTCACTAGGTAGAATGCCCCACTTACAACAAGCTTGTTCATTACTCTGGTGGGTTTACCTAGTCATACCACATGATGATACCCGCTACCAACAGACCTGTTTAGTATCCCAACGAGTTAGCCTCTTACACCCTCATAGAATGGCCCTCCATCTTTTAATATTTTAGTATAAGATTTCTTTATGCAAGAGGATGGGGAGACAACTCTGAAAACAACTTTTTATTTATTTTTATTGGGATGGTATTTATGTTGGAGGATGAATTTATGTTATATATATTCCTTAGTGATTGCCCTGATGTAAGGGGTACTTAAGCGGATGTGTCCTATCTAAATATATGATATAATCAAGCTATTTAGTGTGTAGTGGATGGTACTATTGAGAAAGAATAGAAATGTATCTCTAGGCTCAACTCACTTTCTTCTTTTGTAAGTTATTTTGATGTTTCCATGACTAACCGCTAATCAGACCTCCTTGTTACTCCTTAATAAATATACTTTACTCACTTACTCAGGTTTCTTGGAGAAACTGTACGAGAGACCTCTAAGATTGATGGTTACAGTGTCACTTCCTTATATAGTGGTGAAGGTTCAAGAGCAAATTCTATTTAAGATGCCTTGAGAAAAAGAATATGAAATTCTTTGCAAAAATGTGGCTAATTACAACAATTCATTATTCATTTGATGCTTAGCAGATAACAAGGTTCAAATATAACACCGTTTTTGAAGAAAATCCTTCTTTTATATTTCCTTGGAATTGTCTACCCTTGGTGATATAAATACCTATAGAGATCTCTAAAACTGTTTGCAAAAACCACACTCTAAAATATAATAAACTAATGAGATCAATGAGATCAAGTCATAGGAACATGTATCTAGTTATTTTATTAAAATAAAATGTAAAATGAGGTTGCATTAGACTTTAAGCTAAACTAACAACATGAAACTTTTATTTAGTATCCTACCCTACCTAAAAGGAAAGGGAAAATCTTTATTCAAGTGTAAGAACTCTTCCAATGTAACCATGTGCAGAGTAAGATAAGAAACATGCTCATATCCACATATAAAAAAGTTACCGCAACGATTACCTGGATATGGAGAACCAACCAACCTACTTGTTTTGGAATCAAAAGATGTTGAAGAAGAGAATAGTATTGTGGCCTGATGACCTATTGAAACCAAATTTCAATGTAATCTTGATGTTCATCAACAATAATTTCTATGCTCTCCGTCATCATGCTATGTAGATCCTCTTCTTCTAGATGATTTATTTTTGAAGTACATAAAAGATCTACTGAGATGGATGCTGAGAACTCCTCAATCTCAGGTCTTAATGATTTCTCTCCACTAGGTGTAGTCCATAATTTTTCAGCTTCCTTCGCATTTTGGGAAGGAAATTCATTTTGTATCTCATAGGACCTTGATTCTTCTAATATTTTCAGAGAAGTAGAGAAGTTCTTAACTATTGTCAATATGTGTTCTTCCTGGAAAGAAGAGGTCCCAACTGTTTCTAGGATTTGAGAGAGTTCTTCCAAACTAATGGCCACCTTTGAATTCATTCTCTTGGTGGTGGTAAGGAAACAAAGGTTGTGTTGTTTGGTTCTGCAGAGGGCTCGAGTGGTCTTTCCTCATGTCCCACTATTACTGATGCTTCAACTTTTGTTCTATAGGGATCCTTGTTTTAGTCTCTTCAGATACTACTTTATCTCTTTGGGTTGAGCTAGCTCCTGTTGTTCAATATCGATCTGCGGAGTTTGTGAGTGGAACGTTCCTTCTCCCAAAAAGGTTGGAAGGAACCTTGGTTGAAAGGTCTGATTTAGATTTAATGTATCTACCTTTGGGTCCCTAGGTCTGTTCATGAAAGAAAACAAAAAAAAGAAAAAGAAAAACTACCATTGGGTTTGGGGGAGCCTACAATAGCAGATGCGCAGGTTCTTACCTCTCGTCTTAAAGTCCCCCCACCACCAATATAATGCCAAGGTATAGAGATGATCTATTTCCTAACTATTTCCTACCTTGAGACAACTCCCCGACAACGACACCAAAAATGATGGGTGTTCTATATGCGCTAAAAACACACTAAAACCCTCAATTAAATTGTCAACCTAGGGTAAGTAAACTTAGATTTGTAGCAATATATATGCCAAGGTAGAAGGGTTGGTAGTATAGTCTAACTAAGGAAGTGACTATCTAAGGGCTAATCTATTCAAGCAAAAACTACTAATGATCAAACCCTACTAAGAAACTCAAACTATTTACCCTAAGTAACCTTTGAACGAAGGATCGATTGATAGTTCTAAGAAAGTAAATGGAAACCCTACTTAAAGAAAACCAGTTCATTCATAACAATAAGCAAAAGAAAACTATTCATCTAATAAACAAATAGCAACAACAAACTACTTGTAATTAACCTACTTAAATTCAATAAGCAACTATCCCGTGAAAGAAAGTAAATAAACAAGAAACTACACTATCAAATCAAGAATAGAAAAGTAAGCAACTAACCTATTAAATCAAGTAAACATCTAACTAACCTAGGATAACTTCTACAACAAGTAAACTAATTAAAATTACACAATGAGCAACTAACTAAGCTAAAAGGCAAGTGAACTCTATTCTTAAATCAAACTTCACAACTATTTCTAATTTATGAAAGGAAATCTACTTAATTGAAAGCAAGAGGAATTAACAACTAATCTCTATAACAAGAAAAACTATCCTTTAATCTACCAAAGCAAGAAGACTATCTATCCTACAACAACAAGAAAACTATCTTCTAATCTATGAAAGCAAGAAACTATCTAAAAACTCAAATATAGTGTTGATGTTTGTGTGAATGTCTCCGGTGTCTTATAATATCACGATGAGACTTAACAATAAAAGATAATTCAAGAGGGATAAACTTGATATTGACTTCAATAGCAAAGTGAAAAGTGTGAATTAGGCAATCCAATGAAAACTTATCCATCATGAAAACAACATCAATTACCCTGCATATCCATGTGATTATGTAATCATGCATTAACCATTATCAATATAAAGATGTTATTCTATGAATTTTAATTGCACTCTAGACTACTTGAAGAAAACTCATACTACACTAAACTCAATATCTAACTATGAATTGAAATTGCAACCTAGATCTAAGAAAGAAATCGCATGAAATAAATTAAACTAATCCTATTTTAACAAATTGAATTGCAATTGGAAAATACTCATAAAGACATAATCTTAAATCCTATTTCTATTTCATCATATAACAAGATAAACAAACTAAGAACTAACTAAACAAAATAGATAAGAAAACTAAATAACAATTAAATCAACAAACTATAAATACAAACTAAACTAACAATTATCCATCCATCGAAATTTGTCAAAGAAACTATTAATTATGTTTTAGACTCTATTTTAGCATGTAGAAATTCTAGCTATCTTCTAATTACATACAAGGGTTAGTGTCTAAGCTTTCAAGTTTTCTCCTATCAATTAAAAAGTCATGTTCTAATTACACTATCCTTCATAATAACATGCAAAAAGAAACTTGAAACAATTAAACTTATGGACAACAATTACACAACAAATAAAAAGAAGATAAAACCACATATACAAAAAACAGAAGAAATAGCAATTACACTACTCAAATTCACAAGCAAAATAGCTAAATATTCACCCAGACTGATGGTGGACCCCCCCAGCAAGTCATGGCTACTCTTTATATGTGAATCACAAGCTTCAACAATATGAATTAACCATTAAAACTAAAAACGCAGTCTTTACACAATTCTGGCAAAATGGAAATGGAAAAACAAAGAAATTTTCTTTTCTCTCTAACACATGAATTCTTAACTATTGTATGACCACTGAGGTGGTATTTATAAGTTTTAGAAGCTAAGAGGTCGACCACTGGAGGGTTGATCCTCTTCTAAAAACAGTAAATTGCATTTAAGATGCCCTAACTGTCGAAATGAGGCGAGCCAATAATCGCGCACCATCACAACCCAAATCGAGTTGTCAAAAGTTCAGTAGCTAGAGGCCAGGAGCATGAGAACAATTCATGTCTTTGATTCACCCATCACTGGAAGCCAATACCATAACCGCCAAATCGCCCATCGTTTTTGTGCAGGATGGAGTGTCAGATGGAGTACCGGACTGAGTGTCGGATGGAGTACTGGACTTAGTGTCGGAAGAAAAAACAAGCTGCGATTTTTTCCTGTGACATACAAAACATGAATTAGTCTCCTGGGATCATAAAAACATACCGATTTAAACTCAAAATCATTGCAAAACATGAATTATGCATACCTGGAGTGGATCATATCATTTTGACACAAACTATCTTCAAAACATGAAAACAAATATACACATTCGACAAAAAGGATATAATTAACGTCATAAAATTAGTCATATCACAGGCCCAACAGGGGGATCTTTAAATGGTTCAAACTTTGAGTTTATGGGGTTTGATATTTATGGTAAAGATTCCCCCATAGATGCAATAGAGTGTTTATTAGAGATTGTGAATCCCCTATCTTTCATGATCAAGTTTGAATATTGTAAATGAGAGATGTTTTTTATTTTTCAAATCACATTATTTAGAAACAGAGACGAGATATGAAAACCAATTGAATATTTATTTTCCTGATGTTTCATCACTCTCAGAAAATATATAGTAAATTTGATTGACTCTTCGAAAGAAATGATTCTTAGATTCATTCATGATCCCACATATTGCTTCCAGTTCATTAAAGAGTTCATCATAAACGTAATCTTCATGAGTTGTGATAAACATTTCCATGGATTGTTTCCATCTATGAATCAATTTTGCTGGAAATTTCGTAAGCCATGTTTTAATTCACCCTTCGAATGTGATGATGAATAATCAACATATTTCATTGTCTTGAAAAATCTTAATATTCCGTCGAGTGATGTCAAATTGACTGATACGGGAATATGCAAAGACATGTCCTTGACCATCGAATTTGGGATTTGACAAGATTTCTTGATTGAGATGGCCTCAATGGGTCTCAAAAGACTCAAAGGGTCATCGTATACAGAGGTATGGAGAGGAGCCACGTGCTGGTTAAAATTTAATGAAATGACTCCACATGGGCAGGCTTGTTATCCTACCCTCATTCTAGTGCCAATTCTATTGACATGTATAAATTCACCCGACAATAGTAAGGGGTTACCCCCGGTAATAATTCTCAATTAGACCTCTCACTGTTTGGGATAGGGAACCCATCTGAATTCTAGCCCAACAACCATTGTTGGTTTGTTTTTACCAGTTGTGGCCTGGTCCACCTATGAAGGTGAGTGATGGATGGTTATGAAAACAAAATATGTAGATGAAGGCTATGTAAATAAAAGTCTAATCTATTTATAATCTATACTATCCTAGCTAGGACCTAGCTAGGAGAAGACTATAGTAACATAATGAGTTGTAATGAAACTAAACTATGAAAAAACTCCAATCAGATAGCTTTCATGAAGACGCACAGTTAGAAACACATGCATACAAGTCTATAATCATAAAATTCTAAGTCACGTCTATGCATACATTTACAACTCATTCGCTCAGGATATGTAACATAAGAAAGAGTAACAAAACTAAAAGAAAAGATATATTGTGTCAGAGTAGTCGATAGAAAAATATGATCTTATAGCCTATGTGAACAACAAACATTCTGCTTGAAACAATACGCAACAAAACAACAACACATGCAAGTCCTTCTCTCTGTCAAAATTTAGCCTTGAGGGCTTCTCTGTATTAACAATTTCAACAATAGTACATGAAAACTCTAAGGAAATCTCCCCAATTTTATTTGACACTATATTCCCAAAATAGTTCAGAAGTGTACAATGTTTGAAGAGCCAAAATCCCATTCTTTAGACATAATTTTAGTATTAATTGGGGTTCAACATGAATCTTGACCTTCCGCCTAGCCTAGTGACCTTTCATTTCCCAACTTTTGTCTTTATTCCCTTTGTAATGATGAGAGGGAAAAGACAATAGTTACATTTCAAAATTTTCCTCTAGTGCTAGTGGGAATTAGTGGATTTTGGTTGTAGTGCACCTCATATCTCATAACTATTGGTTCAAACATTTAGGACATTGATCATCATAGTGTTCAGACCTCCTCTTCAAACATTTGAATTAGATTCCTTTCACTACTTTCTGTTTTTGTAACAACTGATGTTGTCCTTAATGCTCTATTGTAATTGAATGTATATCAAATTGTAAGGATGTTGAGTTCATACACCTCTCAACATCAATACTTGACACCATTCAACATATTGTATATGAGTGGTCTTAGAGGGATACTTTAATAAATTATTAAAAAAAGAATTTGAACCTATAAAACTGAAATACATGTAATCAATACTTTGTATCAAATTTCCTTGGTTCGATGCATGGTTCTTCTGCTCGCAGTTCAGGTGTGGTGTTCTCCAAGGTTGTTAACAAGGTGTCATATACTAATCCAAAATCCCATATACCATAGCTGAGGAATTTGTCAAATCATATAACTAGGAAGTTTTATAGATCAAAATTACCTTTCCAATGGTATAAATAACACACAAAATGGAGACCTGAGTCAAATGTTAGGGAAAAATTATGGAAGACAGTTTTGTAGGTTTCATAGGAGTTAATGACAACTCCTTTGAAATTTCAGAGGAGTTGACGGAAACTCCTCCGATTTGCGTCAGAGGAGTTGATGGGAAATACTTTGATTTGCATCGGAGGAGTTAATGAGAATTCCTTCGATGGTTTCGAAAGAGTTTGAGGGAAATTCTCTGATGGTTCCAGAGGAGTTTGAGGGAATGTCTCTTATAGTTTCAAAGGAGTTTGAGGGAAATTCTTTGATGGTTTTGAAGGAAATTTTCAGATAAGTTTGAAATAACTTTCAGAGGAATTTTTGACAACTTTCGGAGGAGTTTGTGGGAACTCCTCTGACATTAAGGAAGACAAATTGAACAATTTATAAGTGTCATTTTATTGTCAAGAAAAAACAAGAGCTTGAGTTCAAAAGATGATAACTTTCTTGTACGATTTCCAATTGACGTGTCATTTTTCGCAACATGGATATAACAGAGACATGCTTCTATTAAGATATCCGAACATGTTATTCAAGCATTTTAGGGGATCTATTTTTAATGGTGTCCATGGTTAACAAGGATTTATTGGAGGGAAATCCTTGACAATCATTTTGGCACTTCCGGACCTCGGATTTTGATTCGATCAATTGAGTTGGAATCTTAATTTCATAATTCATAAAACTAGTCTTTTTAAGGAGTGAAAAATCCACTTTGACCAGTACCCAAAATTGAGAGAAAGGACATTTTTTAATCAAATTTTATACCCCATTCTCGCTACCTCTTCGTCAGAATTTGATTTCATAAGTTCCTATGTAATCTATGCTATATAGGCTCTTAGTTCATCCATTGAAACTGAAGTGATGTGTTAGTAGCAAAAAAATATAAGCCAACCAAAAACAACCAACTGACATTTGAGGTGCTTAACATGGTTTCAGAGCTGAGGTGACCAATTTTCCTTCAAGATGGATTTCAGAGCCAACATAAGACCTATATATGTTGCAAATAACCCATTTTATGATATACAACACTTTCATGCTCATGGTTAGTCATAAAGTCAAGAGGATAAAATCAAACAAGTTGATGTGGTACATGAATGTGACCTACTAGCGACACACAAAACTTGATTATGAATGTGATCATGAAGCAGGTTAGGCATGGTAGATATTAGTCATTAGTTATCCATTTATGTGTGGAGATATTAGACACCAGAAATGATAGGATATCGATTGATGGCGTATCAAGAAGGATCCAAGCGAAGAGGAGGATAAGACAATCCTTACAATGAAGTATTGTGAGAAATTTCACCCTGTAGACATGTTGAACTCCCCCTAGCCGGGTTTTCTTCGATCTATGATAGAAAATAAAAATTGGACACTAACATACCTCTTGCTTATATATTCATGCATGAAATTTAAAGAAAAGGAGAAAGGAAATGGGATCTATCCTTTTTCCTGTAGGTTGTCCTCGCTACTCCAATGTCAGATCCAATCCAAGCTCTTAAACACAAAAGCCACTCACAACCTTCCTACAAAAATAAAAACAACCCTTCTCTTCTACTTGTGTAATGTTAGATAAAATACTAATCTAACTAAGAAAACAAGTATAAAAATTCATGCATTAACTTGAGCAATACGAGAATGAGGAAATATGCCAAATTGTATTAATGAAAGAAACATTGGATACTTAAAACCATGCTGATGTGATGCAAGATTTCTTCCAAGATTCTCCTTTACATCCCCTTTGTACACCACCTAATGGTAATGAGAACTATTTTGAACTATCTCTGAATATCTCAAGAACAAAGGTTTTATACTCTCGATACTTTCTCCTCCCAAGCCCTTGAATGACCTTACTTATATAGAAAATTGGGAGGCTTAACCACCATAGAAAATCAAGGTAAGGGTTGAGATATTCACTCCTTAGATTATAATTTTGTACCCAAAATGGAGGGAATATGGGTGACTTGAGCTACTGAGTCGTCCCTCGACCATAACCACTCAAGAGTATCTCGGTATTTTTTAATAGAAAAAGGTGGCTTAGATATAACAAAACTAACGCTCCCCCAAAGATTGACAAAGAGAGTTACTAACAATCCCCCATAGTGGACTAGGGAGCGTTAATTAAGGAATAACGCTCCCTATACATGGGCAGGGGGCGTTAGTGCTCAAACAAGACTTAAAACTCAAGGTAAAAAGTGGTTTTCTGACCTTCAAATGATGAGTTTTCTTCAACAATTTGTATAGGGAACATGACAGACACTTCCAAATGATGAAAAAACATATTTAGGCCTCCATGTGATGGGTTTTTTCCCCTAATGTTTCTAGGGAACATGATCAACTCTTCCACAATTGTGACATTCAATTATGACACTTAGTAGGATATAAGTGTGACACTTAGGAATGTGGAAAATCGACACCTAAATAAGTGATACTTAAATGTGACACTTAGTAGAATACGATACATAAGTGCGCCACTTTGTAGCGTGGAAATTTGATGTGTAACAGATGCCCCCTAAAGTGTGAGGTCAGAAGACAAATTGATGTCCAAAACACTTTACAAAATGATGTGCGCCAAGGGGTGCTGGAATAGGAGAATCAGATGGAAGCTGCAAACTAACATCAAACAATATATATATGAATCATCCCGAGGTAGGAATACCCATGCTTGGTACAAGATAGAATTAAAGCATGGCCACCGACCAATACACTACGGATCCATGACAACACCAACTAAGTATATGGTCACCAAAGATATAATGTGGATCCATACCTCCATGACTGAATTAGGTCATAGCCACAAAAAAGAACATAGTGGAGCTACGATATGAAAACAACATAGCCACATACCAATACAAAGTGGATCTGTGTGATAATTTACTCTCCATCAAAACCGGGGCTAGGCAGATAACACTAGTTGGCACCTAAAATATTCCTAGGGTCTTCATCCCAATTCCAAACTGGTAATATTCTAACCGTGTGAATATGTGTCTTGATGTCGAACATGGTAGAAACCACTTGATTATGGGTCATTGATGTATATCGTTAACAAGTGTGAGGGAAATCACCATTAATTACAATGAATCCCATGGTAAACTAGTACATTCCAACGAATCTGAATCAATAAGATGAGGTTGAACATCTGTGGAATCATTCAATCAGAGTTCAATGATGTAAAGCCACTTTCAAAAGCAAGGAAATCTTCCATTGAGACATGTATGTACCAAGGTACTCGCTGGTTTCTAAGTCTAATTCTTGGATAATGTGTTGAATTCGACATGAACAAACTCGTTGAAGGAGGGCCTTGATGTATCCCCCATCATCAACATGAAATTGACATAGGATAGTGTTATGAGATGATAGATTAAATGAGGATGGAATAACATGGGAATGAGATACCGTAGAATGGTTGATTAAGCTGGAACTTCCCTTGAACATTGGAGGCATGACAAGTGACTTGGCATCATTGACTCGACGAGTAACAAGAACATAATGTGATGCTAATCATAGGACTTTTTGACTGGAAAAAAACAAGTATGACGACACATAGAATTGGTATGATTGATAGACAAGCAGGTTACCCAACTGTAATACGAGATGAAAATAGGTGCCATGTTCAAGGGAGACAACAA
>ML778837.1:194221-218860 GCA_009831015.1 Picea engelmannii
GTCTGTTGTACTAAGACAATATGCTATCTTGACAAAAGGTTAGGTTAGAGGATAAGCTCTATGATCAACTTTTAATCCTTCTAATGATTTGATCATAGCTTCAACATGCAACACTAATCAAGATAATTTCATAACAAATAGATTCATATTAGAATAATCACACCTAGGTTGAATCATTCCTCTGAATGTGTTGGATCTTGAGATCCTTCTGGATCTATGGCAAAAGATCCCTTCTCCTACAAATACTCTTTAGGGTTTAACTATTAACCATATGTGAGTACATACCTCGGATAACATTTGTAGGTAGTAGCTCCATCTAGTAGCAACGGTAATCATTACCAAAAACTTCAAGAGTGATTACAACTGGGTCTACGGCTGCAACTGCAACTGGTACTGCAACTACAACTGGTTCTGAGACTGCAACTGCAACTGCAACTTAGGGTTTTATGAGGAAACCCTAAATTTTCAAACTTCGAATTTTGAAATTCTGATCCAGGGGATAGATGCGCTGGGCTAAGGAGAGTTAGCTGGTG
The DNA here is from genome assembly GCA_009831015.1 of Picea engelmannii. NCBI lineage: Eukaryota > Viridiplantae > Streptophyta > Pinopsida > Pinales > Pinaceae > Picea > Picea engelmannii. The sequence goes on from ML778837.1 coordinate 194,755, forward strand.
CAATCGAAATTTCGAAAATCCAACTTTTACCCCCTCAAACTTGATTTGCAGATTTCTGGACTGGTGCTTCTGGTTTTCTGGTACTTCTGGTACTCTGGTACTCTGGTTTTCTGGTACTTTGTGAAACTAGGGTTTCACTTTCTGGGAGATCTAGCCACTGAAAAGGTGTGCTCTAAGTGCCAAAATGATCCTTGGGGGAGGGTGTATCTTTCTAGGATGTTAGGGAGTTGAAAATACTCACTTTTGCAAAACCCTAATTTTTGGGTACGGTAATAGTGACGTTTTTCCTCTTGCAAATTGTGCTTCCTTCAGGTTGGCTCTGAAACCATGTTAATGTTTATGCCATTATTATAGTTCTTTGAATTTCAATAGATAAGATCATCATAAGAACAAGATCACTGAGAAATACACATTCACAAGAGACAGAACATTTATCCTGGGAAACCCTCTAGGGGAAGAAAACCCAGCAAAAACTTCCTTATCATAAATAGCTTATACAATGTTCAAGAGATAACTCAAACCAATACAGATAGTCCTCCCCAAGAGATGCACCACTCTTCTTATCCTCTCTCTGACTGGTAATTGTAGCTTGGCTCATAAGATAATGAGCAAGTGAGTTGTGTTCAAATGAGGCACTAGCCTCTTGTATTTATACAAGTTAAGGCACGTGTGAAGTGTCTCTTCACTGGTAGGGCAGACTTCTCAATCTGGGTGGGTAAACCCACCTTTATTATATTTCTAGGTCTTCAATAATAACTGATGGGGCTGACTTCTTATTCTTCCCTTTGTAATTGTCCAATGACCAATCCGCAAAAGGGGATTTGGTCCTTATACAATTACCGACATGATTAATCCACAATGGGGATTAATCCAATAACAATAATAATAATAATAATGACATGATTAATCCACAATGGGGATTTAATCCAATAATAATACGAATTCTCTTCGCAATTACATTATTTCAACACTTACCACCAGTCCTAGTTAGTTGGCTGAGGGCCCAAGCAATATGGGAGAATCCCAACATGAACCTGCGGTAGAAATTAGCAAGGCCTAAGAAGATCTAAAGCTTGGTGAGTGTGGTTGGGGTTGGCAAGCCATGAATGACTTGGATCTTTGTTGGATCCACATGTACGTCATGTTGATCAATGATGTAGCCTAGGTAATAGATCCTTTCCATGCCGAAGGAAATTTTTTCCAAGTTGGCATGTAGCTTGTGCTGTCGTAGGGTGTGTAGAACCTGCTGAATATGCTGCAAGTGTTCCACCCACATCTTGATGTAGATGAGGATGCCATCTAGATACACCACTACAAAAATATGGGTGAATGGTCACAGGATATTGTCCATCATCCTCATGAAATTAGCCGGAGCATTTGTTGAACCAAAGGGCATGACGAAATATTCAAAAAGAACTTCCTTTGACTTGAAGGAAGTCTTCCATACATTTGTTTGTTCTATCGGGACCTAGTGGTAGCCATACTTCAGATAAATCTTTCTAAAGTATTTGGACCCCATGAGCTGATCAAGGAGGTCGTCTATTTGGGGAATCGAGTACTGGTTTCTGACTGTGATTTTATTCAGGGCTCGATAATCGATGCAGAATTTCCACATTCCATCTTTCTTCTATACCAACACGATTGGTCTCCCACAAGGCGATGAGTTGGGATGAATGTGCCCCTTGTGGAGAAATTCTTGGATCTACTGCTTTATCTCCTCATTCTCTACTAGAGAGTGGTAGTAGACTAACCCATTGGGTAGCGCCATGGGTTGGATCGATGGGGTGATTGACCTGACAGTGCAGAGGTACCCTAGTAGGTGAGGAGAAGATATCCAAGTATTCTTCCACAAGCTTATCCACTTGCTTCCACTGTGTGGAGAGGTTGGCCGCGGAGGCCCTAGATATGGCAGTGATATTTTGCTCACTCTGAGAGAGAATCACTAAGAAGACAAATTTCCCCATCTGTGAGATGACCTTCCTGCATTGCTTGGCATAGATTAAGGAAATAACACTAGGTGGTACTACCTCAGGTATCCTATACAATTTCTTGTTAAAAGTAATAATAACACTACGAGGCATAGAATCATATACAACATGACGTTATGTTGGATTTTTTAGTCCCTCCTCTTGGTGATGTTGTTACACTCAGATTATGACTTTGACTCTGCACATTGCTCCAACTATTATGACTACTACTACTTTGTACTCCTCGACTAACTATGATGGATTTTTATAAGTCTTCAAATGTTATCTCTAATTATGGTGACACACATGGTTTCATGGATTCAACACATGATCATGTCTTAGTAGGACTTATTGTCTCTTATATTACTAAACTGGAATGAAACCCCTTTTCTCCTCCTCCTATATATGGTGTCTCTACGATTCAGACTAATCCACTAGGTTCTCTTTCCTTTCGCTCACTGTGCTACTCTTCTCTCCCAACCCCAGTATTTTACCTCTTGTACCTTCTTCCTCTGCACAACTCTCCAAAATCATACTCTTCCTCTCGTATGTTTCCTTCTCACATCCTCAATCCCTTCTTTCCTTTCTGATTTCTTCCTTCTCTCAGATGATCCCCCTATCATCCTCTAACTCCCCCTATGTGTGAAAATACCTTTTAGCTGTTGAACTTTATTATAATCACGTTTTTTACACATAGAAATATTTTTATCCATGTATTAAATCATTTCAAGAGCCTCCCACACAGACTTTTGAAATAATCTCTTTCTGCAATATTGTATGATTGAATACAATCTACTACAAATTTTGTAACATAAAACCATAGTATACTATCTAACCAAAAATCAATTTCTCGAGTAGTTGGGTTACTTACCGAATTCAGTTGTCTTACCAATTCAAGAGTCCAATTATTCAGTGTTGCAACACTAAACCTTCTTGTCTTCTCTACCAACCTCTCTAGCCACTTGGTCAAAATTTTTGGAAATTCTCCAAAGAAAATATCATGCAAATCCGTGAAAAAAATCCTTTTCATCCATTGCTTATCATTCGTTCGAGGGTTCTTGTTCTCCTATCGAGAAAATTTACATTCTTTTTGTTCCAACCAGTTTGTGATCCCCTTCTTAGTCGGCCTCCAAAACATTCCCTTAGTCACAATTTCTTCGTCCCGACAATGGAACCATTTGTTTGCTTGAATTGGTCTGCACACAGATTTTAAGACCCAAGGTTCGGTTCAAATATAACCAACAAACACACCAAACACCGGACCTTTTGACATTACCTTCTTAAACATATGATGTCTCACTCGGGGTATCTATTGGGATTACAAGAACCCAACTTCTGCAGTAGTAAGGGAAACAGAGGCGGATACCCCAGTCATGGATCCTTATTTGATCTTATGTATGTTCATGATTATTACAGATATTATCAGAGTCATTCATGAATATTGCACCAGAATCAATATGTAAACTAAGTTTAATCTACGAAGTATAGTATCATTCATAAACGCACATAGATAAGTAAAGAACACAAGATACAAGATTATGTCTAAACTCTTTATGTATTCATATTATCAACTTATTACATTCACGACTCTTGCATAATATTCCTCACTTCTCAACCTCCTCTATATCTCAACCTATTACATATTTATACCCAAAATATAGAGATTAAATCCATATTCTATATATCCCAAAATAGCCCATTACAATGCATGGCATGCCCAACTTCAGTTAACTAGATGTTTTCTTTCTTCTGAGTTTTTCTCTTTATATAGATTTTATGTTGTTATTCTATTTTTGCAAAGGTGCACTATTGTCCTTTCTGGTTTCTCCTCTCCCTCGCTTTCTTTATTATTCTTCATGTGGATTGTCTTCGTCCTGCACACTTTCCTTCCTTCTACACCCTTCCTTCTGTGACCTTTCTTTTTTGCATTTTTTTCTTCACACTTTCTTCTTTCTACTCCATTAATTCTTTCTGCACCCTTACCTTATCCTTAGTTTTTTTTTCCCAAATTGCATCTAAAACTTCCTATCCAACAACGCCAGATTGTGTCAAAGAAACAGGGGGTAGTATAACCACTAGAAATCCCAAGCAAAAAAGTACTTCCCCAAAGGCTTCAACGTAGGAGAAGGAGCACACAGTAGAACCAAATGGAGGAATGAAAACAGAGACAAATATTCCTATTCCGGAGGAAACACAAGGTAAATATCTCCCAAATATGGATATACCAGTTACAAATGCGTAGAAAAAAACACTTCCAACAAAAAGAATTGTATTGTACGAAGTTGGCCAGTGTAAGAAAATGAAAGCACACAAGGAGGTTACTCATCTCGCAATGACAGAAGATGATGCAGAGTTAGTCACAGAGAAAGTGCAGGATTGAACTACAGATGGATGGTATGATGCTGAGAAGAAGAGTGAGGAGATAATCAAGATATTGTCAGAGGTCAAGGATGCACTGGAGCAACTGCAACTTACTGCAATGCAGGAAAAAGAGAAATCACAACAACAACAAACGTCTCAGGGAAGAAAAGTTCCAGAGCAGAAGACAATATAAATCATAGCCATGGGTAGTGAACATTTCAATATCACCTAGGTAATGTTGCAGGTCAATGAGGATACAACGAAGAAGCCAATAAAGGAAATAGATCATTTGGACTTGGCACTGCCGAAGGTTCCAACTAAGGCATTGTACAAACTTCAAATAAGTGTGACACATAAAATTTAGTTGAGGTCCTGTGGAGATGCTACAAGTTTACAATTGGCCAACAAATTAAGTAAGACATTGGATATGACACTTAACCAGGTGTAGTTTGAAAGGGAAGAATAAAAGAAGTGCGCTGGAAGAATAGAACAACATGTGGAAGAAGTGTTTAAAACCATTCTTGACAACGTGCAAGGAAAGAACATCCCAACAAAGGAGAAAATTGAGAAAATATCATAGGCTATGGAGACATATAGAAGCCACATTACATAGTTGACAAAACTTGTAGCACCCAACACTCCAACAAAAGTAAGAATACAAAGGGAGCATGAGGTTACAAGTCATACAGAAAGCATTGCGATGATAATCCAGAAAATAACAAAGTTGTATGATAAGAGCGTGAAGTTATGGAAAAATATTCAAGAGGATGGGAAAATTTATAAGTTGTATCAGAAGGAAGAAGGGTTAAACACTACGATACAAGAATTTATGAAGAAGCAGAAGACAATGACCATACCGAATAGGTTGTGAAGCATGCAAGAAATGAAGAATTTGCAGGAAGAGTTGAAGACTATACAAGGAGATAAGCAGTCAAGGTAGGCTCAATTAGAACCACTACATGAAGGAACAGGAAAAATGTTGACTGATATTGACGCAACAAATTGAGATATTGAACAAATTATCTTGGAGAGTGGGGAATTGTTGAAGTATCATATTACTACACAAATTGTGGGGATTGTAGCAAAAAATAGCATGCAAGTAAAATATCGAGTTGAATAAATTTCAGGTAGGTTCCATGAGCTAGAGAGGCCAGTACATGAGGCACACACTACCTGAGTGACTCAGGACAAGCCACGGGTGAGTGTTGGGGGCCTGTTGATGTAGGCCATTTTGGGGAAAAGTGCGGTAATTAATGAAGGTAGTTAGGAAATGGACTAGAAAAGGAGTGTGTGCCAGAAAACAGAGAAACATAGCACTGAGAAAACAGGAAAGGGAAAGGAATGAAGAAAGATGCGTATCAACGAGGAAAATGGTTGTATTGTGGACCAACCATGATGAGGGAGTTAGAATGTGGACAAACCTAATCCACTTAGGGTTAGTCGGTTAGGGTTTTGGTCATTTTTGTAACGGGTAAATAACCCCTTGTTGTAATATAAATATATTGTAGCGGAGAGCAGAAAAGAGTTAGTTCATGTAGTTAGTTTGTGAGGTTAGCATGAGATAATGTGAGATGAGATCTTAGAGATAGTTTTTGAGATAGAGATTTGCATTTTAATCGAGGGTAATGTCACAATATTTGGAGCTTAGTGTGATCTTGTCAGCCTCAAAAGTAATGCACACAATGTTATAAACTTGATGAACAACAATAAAAGAGTGAAGAAAGACAAATATTTGTGGATGTTGCCCAGGGTGGTGAACCACGGTAAAATATGTGTCTCTATGTGGAGTCTTTTGTCTTATTTCTTGAAATTACTTAGTTATGATGAATGAGTGAATTTGTTAGAAGTAAAATGCAACACATAGTACAGTGATAACATAATTACTGCAAAAAGAATCTTAATGAATGTAACTAATTACATAATGGTATATATGGATATAATGTTGTATTAGAATACTATATCTTATGTATGTTGAGGTAGAAAGAATGTCCATCATAAACAAAATAGTCTCCTTGCCATGATTTCATACATCTGGGTCTTGTAGTCACCCATAAGCCATCTCGAGTTATACTGCAGTGTTCACTCTGTGCGTAGTGTTTCCTTCTGGTCTCCAGAAGGGCCGATGGTTTGTAGGTTTTTTCTGGAAACCTAAAATAGAACCCGGGTCAGAGAAAAACATCCAACACCCACCATGCTTATTTAATTTATCATGCCAACCATCAATCAAATTCAAATAATGTATTTAATGTTTCTAGATATTTTTGTAAGCAATATAATCTGCATAGTCATTAAACCATTCAATTAAATAATTAATGATCTATTTTAATAATCAATAGATTAACTAATAGTACTAGTGTACATGTGTATGGTATGTGTGTGTAGCTAACAAACACATATCTTATTCATGTACTAACAATAAACAACCACTGCCTCTAGTGCATAGTTCCTGTATGATCACACCAAGGAATGCAGGGAAATAGATCAAGTAAATGCATCATTTAATAATCTTAAAGAAAAAAAATACAATAATTCATCAATAACTCATTATCACACTTAAATTATTAAAGCAGAATCAAAAGAGGGTTTTAAACATGGTATAAACCAAGTGAATAAACAATAGTGTCACATCTAATCCACAATCAATATTCTCAACTAACATCGAAGCATCCTTCCTTCCTAGCCTACTTCCATATTCCATCCTATGCTTTCCTCTGTTGGACTAAGTTGGAGCATCAAATATATTTATAATACTCTTAGACTTCCTGAATTCAAGGGAGTGGGGTCAAAGGATCCATAACAACACTTTTTTTTGTGCAAAATAGTTTGGGTCGCTAAAAACATATAGGACAATGTATTAAAAATTGCACAATTAGCAATAACATTTAGAGGTCATGCGTTGGTATGGTATATTAGGTTACAAATAATTATGACTACTGGACAATACATGACCTTGGTAGAGATAAAGAAAGAACTATTAAAATATTTCAAAAATCTAAAGTCAAAGTCGCAATGCATCATCAAGCTAAAATAGATCAAACAGGTACAAATATAGTTTATATGGGATTTTGATGAACACTTTAAGAATGTAATGGGGATATTGACTTTCCAAATTCCATATCAAAAACATCAAGAGTGGCTTATCCCTGGACTTATACCACACATTTGAAGCCCCCTAATTCAACAGAAGGTTACATCATAGCCTAAGGCATTGGAGATTGCAATGAAACTAGAAGCATCTCCGACAAGAGATGTTGGAGGGATGGAACAAGTTCAGACACAATTAGTTGCATTGAAAATTCAATTGGATGAGCTTACCAAAGGAAGGGAGAAACAAGAACAAGTTTGGTGTACCAAATGCAAGACAGAGGGCCATCACAAGGACAAACTCCCAACATTCATGTAGTATTTAGCAGATGGAGCGTCGAATCCACTACCAAGGGGGATATTTTAAAATATGTAAGAAATGGGGCCATCACACCATTGAGTTTCCATTACTACAGAAGTATGAGAGTACACCCAATAACGTTTTTTACAACTTTTGCAATTCGTTAGGACATTAAGAGAAGGATTGTCATGCATTCGAACTACTAAGGGAGCACACATTAGATATGTATCGGATCCAAGAAGAGAGAATCTATGCAGAGGGAGGTGGTGTGCAATATAAAAATAAGAGAGGTTTCAATCAGGGTTACAAAGGAAAATTTGGTAGAGGCCGGGGTAGAGGGACTTTTGGTAGAGAAGGACACAAATTGATTATCTTTTATAACTGTAATCAAATTGGACACTTGATCCGTGATTTCCATAATCCATGTACGACGTGCACATATTGAGAAGAACATAATCCCTCAACAGAGGATTTTCCCCAACTAATTGCAAAATGGAAGGATCGAGGAAACCCAAATAAGACTCCGAATCAGAATTTTCATATGATATCAACTGAAATATGCAATGAAGGACCAACATTGGTAGTTGTTACGTGCAGAGGAGCTAGAACAAAGACTGGCCAAGGAAAACAATTTGAGCAATGGGTACGAAAGTCAGTAGGTCCTATATCCCCATTCGATCCATAACAGGAGAAAGAGACATATCATAAAGCTAGGAAATAAATACTTGGACCACATGAGGGAGCATCAACATTAGTGATGCCTTCGATAGAAGGCCAAGTTGTGACAGAGAATCCCATGGCACAAGTAAGTACACTAATGGAATTCTTAAAGATTTGTGTATAAATAATGAAATATAGGACTACGCTAAGTACTTTATTCAATATGATTGATCAATTGACAAAAGGAGGGGACACCCCTATCACACAAAGAATGGTAATTCAGGTACTGCACAAGAAGAGAACCAACGCAAAATTTAGGTTCAATGCACATATTGGAGAGTACGATGTGGATAATGTTATTTTGGACTTAGGATATGATGTGAATGCGCTACCTAATAATACATGGGAGATCATGGTCTAACCTGAGCTAGTATGGTTCCATGTTAAGTTAAGGCTCATGAATCAACATAAGATAGTCTTGATGGGCAACTGATAGGAGTACCTATGAACATAGATGGGGTGCACAACATGACAGACTTTGAAGTTATTGAGATAGTAGATGATAGTCAACCTTATCCAACACTGATGGGATTGAAATAAGAGTCCGATAACTAGGAAATTATTAGCTTGAGAAAGAGGGAGATGATATTCGAGGTCTAGTATCTGAAAGTGACTAAGCCTTTCAACCCATTAGAAGGAAAGAAATACACAGACCCAGTGAGAGGGATGGACATTGAAATTTTTTATAATCTAAATGCTCATATGGGAGATTATATCGATATGACTATGGATGGCGTGCTGAGTTGGAGAAGTATCAATTCATGCACATCAGATTCCTAAGTCGGTCTAGAGAATTGGTAGTAGAGGATGAAAGAGGTGTGAACTAGTCAATGTGCATAGATAAACTGATGTTTCTGTTGGATTGGAACAAAGCTATGCGACCCACCCAGGTACGATGGAATAAATGATAGTGGCATATTTATAAAATCATTTGAGTTATAGGTGCTCGAACAATAGAGGTTGTTATCTCTGGATGTCGTATTAAAAGAAAATCCAGCTAGATGGTAGGCTATGCACAAAAAGGGAATGAAAGACTAGGCATATTGCAATACACTAATGAAGATATGCTTTGGGATCGAGGAAGAAGAATATGCATAGAAATAGACAGGAGAGAGGGACTCGGTAGGTCACGTGTAAAGTTGTAGGGCCTTATGGCACTCAGTACTGGAAATAGAGTGGACACATAGATTCATACACACGTTGGACACCATTATGAAGAATTGGTATTTAGAATTGCAGATGCGCAAGGAGACAACAAGCTGGGAAGAATTGGTCGAAAGATTCGAATTCACGTTCAAATTTGAACACAAGTCTTCTTCCATACAAGAAGCACTAAATGAAATTCACACAAAGATCTTCTCGAAGGTAGAGATGATGGAAGTATCACCGATATGCAACACACATAAATCCAAGATAATGGTCTAGAAGATATTCAAATGATATAACGTGATGAAGGAAGAATATGAGGATGGGGATCCCAGGAATGTTAAAATACCTAAGAAAAAAGGAACGTGCACAACATAAGGGCCAGAGCTTACATCTGTCCCATACACACAGCCTATCAAGATGTTGAAGGTCAACATTGGGACAACGGAGAACCCTAAGTTCACATAGTTAGGATATTATTGGAATGATGAGACAATTGAGAAGGTTGCATACTTATTGCGATAATATTAAGATTTATTTACAACCACATTCTCATAGAAGAAGGGGATAGCAGGAGACTTAGGTGAGATGAATATCCCACTAAAACCTAGAGCTAATCCAATATAACAGAGACCCTACAAGTTAAACCCAAGGTACAAGAAGAAGGTCAAGGTTGAAATAGACAGAATGCTAAATGCAGGTATAATTGAAACAGTCGAAGAATCCGAGTGCATTATCCCAATGGTGGTGTAGGACAATAAGACATGAGGAATTAGGATCTGCATGGATCTAAGGAATCTTAATGATGCATGCTTACACGATCCATTCCCAACACCATTCATGGATGAAGTACTGGACAATGTAGGAGGTCAAGAAGCTTATTCATTTACATATGGATTCTCTGGGTACCATCAAATAAGAATTGCACAGGAATATAGACACAAAAACACGTTTGCGACAGAGTGGGGAAGTTATCAGTACATGGTGATGCCATTTGGATTAAATAATTCCCTTGCGATGTTTTCTAGAGTAGTAGTGGCAACATTCAAGGAGATCATCCATAAATGTTTGGAAGTCTATTTGGATGATTGGAAAGTGTTCATTTTACTAAAATATCCTATAGAAGTTCTTAGGATCATGTTAGACCAATGCAGGAAGTGTTAGATATCATTGAAATTAAAGAAGTGTATCTTTTGCGCATAGTTTGGAATTATACTAGGACATATAGTATGAAAACAAGGATTATTGGTTGATCCAGCCAAGATCGTACTAATTCTAGGGTTGGAGCCTCCGACATCAGTCAGACAACTAAGGGAAACTTTGGGTCATACATGTTATTACAGGAAGTTTATCAAAGGATATGCACAGCTCACAACACCCATGGAAAATTTATTGAATAAGGAATCTGAGTTTCAATGGAATGAAGACTGTGAGAAGGGTTGGATACTTTGAAGCAAAAACGGGTGACCACACCCATTTTGATCATTCTAGTGTGGAACAAGAAGTTCCATGTACATGTAGATGCATCATCTATAGCATTGGGATAAATACTGTCATAGCCTAGGGAAGGGGACATCGATAATCCAATTGCGTTTTCCAATAGGAAATTGTCTACATCTGAAAAGAATTATACCACTATAGAGCAAAGAGGATTGGAAATGGTCTATGCACTACATAATTTCAAGAACTACTTATGTGCCACTTCAAAATGTATACAGACCATTCTGCATTAAAGTACTTAGCCAAAAAGCCTGTGTTAGGAGGAATGATATACATATTGATGTTAGTATTTCAGGAATATGACTTTGAGGTCATAGTAAAACCCAAAAATCTGAATGTCGGGCCATATCATCTCTCACTCATACTGTTAGGCGAGGATGCAAGTAATTTAGATGATAATTTCCCATATGCACAATTATTTGCAGTAAGGATGGTGGATGATTACTTCATGGAAATTGTGGAATTTCTAAGTATAGGTATGCCCCCCTCCGAATTGACACTTGTGCAAAAGAAGCAATTGGTAGTGAAAGAAACAAATTATCAGTTGATTGCAGGGAACTTGTATAATTTAGGAGAATATGGAATATTAAGTCGATGTGTACTGAAACATGAGAGGTTAATTATACTGTGGGAAGCGTGTGATGGTATTGTTGGAGGACATTACACAGGAAAATAAATGGAACAAAATATTTTATGCACAAGGATTTGGTGGCCTACATCGCATAAAGATGCGAAGGAGTATTGACAGTCCTGCAACGTATGTCAAAGAGTGGGAAAACCATATAGGAGAGATGAAATGTTGTTAAACCCATAAGTTATGCAACAAACATTAAAAGTAGTACATTGACTTTATAGGCTCGATCAACCCACAATCAAGGAGATCGGGGGAAAGATACATCATCATTGCGAAAGAGTACTTGACCAGCTGAGTGGAAGAAACACTGGTTATTGATTTCACTACAAAGACTGTTGCGAGGATTCTATTTGAAAATGTAATCACAAGGTTTGGATGTTCGCACATATTACTTAGTGATCAAGGTATGCACTTTCTAAACATAACAATTGCAGCATTAATGGAGGAGTTTCATATCCATCATCAAAAGAGTACACCATATCACCCACAAGCTAATAGCACAGTGGAATATTTTAATAAGATCTTGGAAAATGATTTGACAAAGATCTACAATGTAGGGAGAGATGATTGGGACTTACACATCCCTGGAGTACTATGGGAATATAGGACTACAAGTAACAAGCTGACATAGCATACATTGTTCTGGTTGGTCTATGGATAGGAAGTAGTGATGCTGATGGAGTTCATTCTACCTAGCCTACACATTACGGAAATCACTGAGCTCTCAGATACTGGCTCAATAGAGGAGCATTTGGCACAGTTGTTTATCTTGAGGAGGACCCTTTTATTGCAGGATTCCATCCGTAGGTTCAGAAATCCCGAGAGAAGGTCTGGCATGATCGACAAATTAAACCCAAGAAATTTCAAGTCGACGATTTTGTACTACTCTATCAAAAAAAACATATGTAGCATCCATGGAAGTTTCACATTCACTGGTTAGGTCCCTATGTGATAGAGAAGATAACCGAGACATGTGTTGCACAATTCGAACCCTTGGAAGGAATGGTGAATGGAAGTCAACTAAAACTCTATAGAGACAGTCGATAGTCTACATATTAATTTGGGTTGTGCCACAACCCTTTTATTATAGTAAATGTACCATAGTAGCAAGAAAAACAAGAAAAACCAAATAAAAAGTAGAAAAAGGAAAGAAAATAAATGAAAATTAGCAATAGGAAAAAGGAAAAGAGTGTTGAAATACCAAGACCTTTCTTTCATTCATATTTGCATAAAAAAAAATCCTCTTTTGGATCTGCAACCTTTAAAATATGTGCACTGGTCAATAATTCCTTCAAGTGTTGGAAACTTTGTTCACATTTGGTATTACATTCAATCTTTGTTCCTTTCTTCTGTAATGAAGTGATCAGATGAGTGACCTTAGAGAAACATTCAATTGATCTCCTATAGTATTTAACTATTCCCATAAAGGACCTCAATTCTAAAACATTCTTTGGTTTTGGCCACCCTTTGATTGCTTCAATCTACTCAGGGTATACCACTATGCCCTCCTTTGAGATTATGTGGCCCAAATAATGGATTTGCCTTTGATAGAAAATTCACTTGTTTAAATTGGCATACAATTGTTTATTTCTCAACACTTGTATCACCATCCTCAAATATTGCTCATGTTACTCCTCTTTCCTAGAGTATATAAGAATATGATCCAAGAAGACACTGAAAAATTTGTCCATGTAATCTCTAAAAACTCAATTCTTTAGACACATAAAATTAGTTCGTTCATTTTTCATGCCAAATAACACTACCATAAACTCATAATGGCTATAACTTGTCTCAAATTCCATCTCACTTGAATATTCTTCTCTAATCCTCACATGATGGTAACCTAACCTCAGGTCAATCTTGGAAAATATCCTTTCTCCTTTTAGTTGATCTAAAATATCATTAATTCATAGTGTAGGGTACCTTTTTTTCTCAATAAAATTATTTAGTTGTCTGAAGTCAATATACAACCTTAGAGTTAAATCCTTTTTCTTCACAAAGAGCACTTAGGCACCCCTGTTGACCAAAAAATCGTCATCTATATTTTCCCGCTCTTGGAATAATAAAATAAAATAATATCAAAACAATAAATTTTTTGAAATATTATAAGTCCATTGTGTAACCATAGATATCATTTTCGTCATGCATTTTTCAGATACAAAATTTGAGTTCGAATTCTCAAGATATCCAGGTTTGCATTTAAGAAGAAAAGGGTATTCTTCCATGTGAAATAATGATCAACTCTTGGAACCATGCCATGTTCAAATCCTCGAAGCCATGTTCATAATCTTGGAAAATCAAAATTCTTTATTTTCCTCTTCTTTACGACCTTTTCCATACTTAGTTTCGTTTTCAAAAGTCTTCTCTTGTTTCCCACACTATTATTTCCCACACTTAGTTTATTTTAATATTTCCCACACTTAGTTATTTTACCTCACCTCACCTCTCCTCTCCTCTCACCTTAAACCCTATTCTATACTTAGAATAATTTTGGTTTTCCATCCATCAGACTGATGGACTTTCATTCATTCTACACCCTCCTCATACCTCCTTCTCTGTTCGCCTGCTCACATTACCCTCATCATATTACCTTACCCCTTTACTCAACACTTATCTTTTTTCACATCCAAGTGGACGAACAAAAATTCCTCACCTCCCTCACCTTACCCTCTCCTTTCTCTACTTCTACAATTACTTATCCCCCTTATCCCTCTGTCCCCTTAACTCACCCGATGTCACCCTCCCTAAATACATGACTCCCAAATCCATGCCCCCCTTCACTTACGACATCTACAAACTACACCCCCCTCACTTAACCTCTTGTCTCACCCTCTTCCACATTTAATATAAGTATTAAATTAATTCCATGAATTTACCAACCAATTGAATTAATACACATTCCAACTTATGGAGGGATGACACATGAATTTTAATTACAGGTATACCCATCGACCAATGAAACCCTTCCACATGGAGAGTTGTGAATGGTGCCACATGGAAACCTATGAAGGAGTGACATGTGGCATATAATTAACAGAGAAACATGGTACATTACCACTGGATGACGCATGCAAATATTTGTTTGGTTGACCCATTAGTGACTAGGCATGAGGTGGAGGTTGATTTGTTATCTAGATTATTATTATTTAATTAATTTTCTAAGGTGAGGTTGAACCTTTTAAGATCCACAGTCTCCTCTCTTAATGTTCCTTATCAAGTATATATTGCATTCATTCATATATACAATAAATATTTGTAAAATCCATGCATGTGGGATAAAATTTATGAAGCAAATTCAAAATTTTCAAAGGAAGGACGAAATTTAATCAAAGGCCAACATTTTCCCAAGACATTAGATCGATGGTGGATGACTCACAAACTTATGAAGGCCATATATTGAGCTCAAGGTGACATAATCATGCAAAATTTATACTGTTGGAAATGTACTTCGATGAGGAAGATGATGGTACAAGTTTCAAGGATTGAAAATGACCATATTTTTCCTAGAAATTCAAATATCAGTCAACTTCATTTTTAATGGATCTGCTTGACAAATCAACTTCACGAGCTCATATCTTGAGATCCGAGAATCAGATTTTGATAAAAAATTATATTGTTGGAAAGATACGATGATGAAGAGAACGTAGGAAGTGATTTACATGGATGAAAATTTGATTGTTACTTCCAAATAATTAAAACACAGTCCTCCTCTTTCGAAGGGAAAATAATTAATGTTTTTTAAAAATAAAAGTTTAATTAAAAACTTGTATTAAAAGAGAAAAGGGACACATTTGAAAGATGTGGATATTAAATTATGTAATTTCATTAATGAGGAATTAATGAGGAATTAATTAAAGAAGAAAAGTGTACAGGAAATTCAAGAAAGGAAAAACCCTAACTACTCAAGTAGTTAGAAGATCTAATTTAAAAAATAAAAGAAGTGATTCATAGAAGGCTCCACAATAAGAATTATCATAGGGGTAGGGCTAGGGGTAGGGGAAGAATATCAGAAGAAGAAGAAGGTACCTCCATGAATACACATATAAGCAAAGAAGGTACCTCCATGAATACACATCTAAGCTTTTGATAAATGAAGATAGATCTCCATCTTCTCTGCCCTTTCTCTTCTTATACACCATTTCTCATATATTTATGCTTCAATCTTTGAATCAGGCACACGGTCGAGTTATTGAGTGTTCTTCTTGTATTATTCAAAAAACAATTCTTATATGATAATGGAGTATTTACAACCATATACATGATTTTCAAAGATTTTGTAATGAAGAACATATTTCATGAATAAAACTCCACAATGAATTACTTTGAGGTTGATTTCGATTGTATCTTGTAACTTTGAGTCTTAAGTATGAGATATTTGAAATTGATCTATCAAATTATCTTTTGATATTAATAGTAATACTCTTTTAAAATTATTTGAGATGATAAAATTATTATCTCATATTTATCATGATGAATATATGGATGTATTTGTATGTGATTAAGAATATTGTATATTTGATGTTGGTCACAAAGAAATTCTGATGTTGAAGCCCTCCTTCAATATTTTCTATTGTTAAAAGACTTATTGTTTCACATAAAGATCAGATTAGGTTATTTAAGAACCATTTTATTGAATAAATTCAAGCAATACAGATATAGGGTTTTCTTTCTAAGCATTCTCCAAATCCAAGGTATCGCAGATATATCTTTCAGCCAAACAAGAGTACCATCCCTATAAAAACTAAGGGGGATTCATATTGTCGTGAGGTTGTTGTTTCGGTCATAACAGATTCAAATGTCAACATTTTTGGTGACCATACTAAGGAGGCATTTATTTTCAAGATATATGAGGCTTTGTTTCAGATATTACTAAAGAACCAATGTCTACATCGATCAAAGTTTTGAAAACAAGATTCAATAAAAATGTTGCTTATTCTAAATGCACAGGGTTTATAAAAATATTATTGAAATATGTTGCAATGACACCAAAAATAACCAAGAAGAAAAAAATATTAGGGAGAACAAACTCCCTGACAATTCCACTGGAAAGACTAAAAAATCTTAAGAAGATGTATATGATGATTACAATGAAAAATTTCATTCGTGTCATTATGCGCCTTTAAATTCTTCATAAAGCACATCAATGGCATTAAAAGACTCACCAAATCAAAGAATTTTCCAAATAAGGACGTGATTTCATAGAACCTGTTTAAATCTACCAGAAGTAGATTTTTAGATGCCTGATATTACTTTGAAAATAATTTCTACATTCTTTGGCAACATTTCAGAAGATGCAAAGCACTACATGTTTGATTTCAAAAGTATATGTTATGATTCCCACCTCACTGAAAACAATGTTACATGTATATTATTTTTAAAAACTGTGTGAGGGGATGCTCTTGAATGGTATAGTTCATTAGTAGCTAACTCCATTACCGGTTGGGATATGTTGGAAAATTCATTTGCAGAAAAGCTCATCCCACAAGTGCATTTTTTTATGACACTTTCAATGTTTCTTCCCACCCACCCTCTCCCATACAGACACAAGAAAATGAAGTGAATGATTTGGAAGAAAAATATAATCAAACATTGGAATCCTTTTCTGAATCAAGTGATGTTGTTGAAAATGAAAATGAAAATTCCAATTTACAAGAAGAATCTTTGAGCCTCCTATATGCTCCATATGAAGATCTTTCAAGAAAAAAAATTGAAAATGAAATCAAGGAGCCTCCACCCAATGAAAAAAAAGTTTTTAGCCTTGCAACATATGATGAAAAGTCACAAGAGCATTTGCAACAAGAACAATTGGTTATATAAATGAATCTTGAGAAGAATAATTAGCATGATTGCCTTTACATGAAGGAAAAGTATTTTCAAGAAATTGTTGATGAACCAAGAACCTTGGAAGTGGTTGGAGATAAGAACAAAGATGAAAGAATGTTAAAATTGGAAACTCCTCATACAGTAAAAAACAATAATATGCTTGAGAAACCAAGGGTTGATATCATTGAATCATGGTTTCAAAGAATTGTTGGTTAAGTAATGCAATTATATCCTCAACACACTTGGTTCATTTTTTTTCCAGTTCACATTAAGAATGCCCCTGGCTCATTGGTACAAGCCCCAACATGTTCCAGAAATTTGTAGCTCATTTTGTAGATAATTTGGATGCTTAAATTCTTCCATTAGAAATATACCTATACTTAAGGTTCCCCTTTTCTTCCAATTAAGATAGGGTAGGTAGATCATATATGTACATATTTTGTTTCTCTAGTTCATGTTTTGCACAATAAGACAAACCCTATACTGAAATTAGAAGACAACTCCATGAAAGAAGAAGAATTACAAGAATTCATTTTGAAAATGACTCCATAGCCCAATTGAGAAGGAATTTGGTTTTTATATTCTGGGTTCTCAATAACCCACATGGGGTCACTGTCCCCCAGTTGGAGCCAGTTTTTGACCGAAAATTGGCCATTTATATTTTCCCACTCCTAGAATAATAAAAATAATGATATCAAAAGAAGATATTTTTTGAAATATTATAAGTCCATGGGGTATCCCTTGGTATTATCTTTTTCATGCATTTTTTTGATTCAAAATATGAGTTCGTATGCTCAAGATATCTAGGTTTTCGTTTAAGTGGAAAAAGGGTGCTTCTTCCATGTGAAATAATGACCAACTCTTCGAACCATGCCATATTCGAATCCACGAAGTCGTGATCATAATATTGAAAAGTTTTTTTTCTTGAATTTCCTCTTCTTTACTACCTTTTCCATACTTAGTTTCATTTTTGAAAGTTTTCTCTTGTTTCCCACACTTAGTTTATTTTCTTATTTGCCATATTTAGATATTTGACCTCACCTCACCTAACCTCTCCTCGCCTCTCCCCTTAACCCCTATTGTATAATTAGAATAAATTTGGTATTCCATCCATCAGACAGACGAAATTTCATTCATTCCACACCCTCCTTATACATCCTTGTTCGTTCGCCTGCTCACATTACCCTCACCATATTCCCATACCCCCCTTTACTGAACACTTATATTATTTTCACATCCATGCAGACATATGAAAATTCGTCACCTCCCTCACCTTACCCTCACTAGTACATTTGGGTCAAATTTCGACGACGCGCTCGACGCAATTGCCACTTTATATTGTCGGGAGAACAAAAAACAATAGACCCCCTCAAACATTGTTTCACATGACGTTGTTTTTCCAATGCCATATATATCATCTCTATTGTGATGTTTCATGTGGACATGTGTCATCTCAGATTTGATAGTACAAACCCCATATAGTCGTCTCTACAGTGGCGTTAGAGACATCCGAATTCCTACGTCCCATTTCATCTGTCTCCACTATGTGGACGCTATGGGAGCGATGCTACCATATGTCGTAATACCGATGTATGGTAACATCTCTCAACCAAAGTTAAGGTATTTATCAATGGCATGTTTTCCAGGGGAGCGACATTACCATACATCTTAATACTGATGTATGGTAACATCTCCAACCAATGTTAAGCTATATATCAACGACGTGTTTTCCATGGGAGAGATGTTACCATCCGTCGGTATTATGACATATGGTTATGTTTATCAACTGACGTTAAGCTATATATAAACGACGAGTATGGCATGGGAGCAACATTACCATACGCCGTAATAATGACGATCTGTAGGAATTTAAAAAAATATGTCAATTTATTTTTCCTTTTTTTATATTTTAAAATTTTGCAACTATATCTAAGGTAGATCCTCTAAGGTATATATATCTACTACTAAAGTGCATCTTTAGTACAATGTTTTGAGGTATGGCACTCAAACTTGATGGTGAGATATTTTAAAGCAATTCCATGTTTTGTGATATGGGGACTGTGGGTAAACAAAAATAAAATGATTTTCAAAGACAAATCCTTGGAAGTTTCTATTGTGGTGCAAAAAATTCAAATCCTCTTTAAAGAATGTAGAAAAATCACAAAGAGACCATCTCACATAGTTATTAAGGATCCTACAATTAATCAATATTATGCATAGGGTTTCTTCAATGGGGTTTGTCAAGGAACCCCATGTTCATGTTGAGCAGGTGCCATATTATATCTCAACCAACACCATTACTTCTTACTAAAATATGGAGTGGGAATATAAACAAATAACAAAGATAAATATTGTGCCTATGGATTCTTCTCAGGTTTTCATTATCAAAAGGTATAGCAGACCTTCAAATACATGGTGAGAATAAATTGCTTATAAATTGGTGTAATAATCAATGCACAATCTCAAATCTGGTTCTTGCTCCTTTACTTGAAAGAATTGTAGAATCTAGGTTGCATTTCCAACATATTTCTTTTAACCATGTGTATAGAGAATTAATTATCAAGGTGGAAGAATTATCAAAGGAAGTTATAGTGTTGGAGGAAGGTTCCTTAGTCATACATGAACACTCCAAAAATTCTCTATTTTTAGCAGTACATCAGTTTGTACTCTGAATTTTGTGTATGTATGGTTAAGTTAATGATTAGCTTGTAAAGACATGTTTCCTTTGAGGTTTCTATTTAGATTCATTTTGAGTCTAAAGACTATAATGACCAAACATGAACTACTAAAAAATAAGGGATCAGAACATAGCAACAAGGCTTAGCAATGTATATTTTGATTTCTTGATGAAATAGAAATATAAGTTTTTTTTCTTGGAATATACTCCTAGAAAAATACTTAAACTATATACATGCTTCTTTATCCAAACTCTTGAAAAAAAACTTCATTTGGACATCTTCTTGTTTGAAATCAAAATTTTCAATGAAAATTGAAAATTACTTTAGATGTGTTTCAACAATAATAGTGTTATTTCCTTCAAAAATAGGTATATATGTATGAGACTTATCAACAAGTTCGTGGGGATACCCTTCTATAGTAGTGAAACTCAGTGATGCACAATTCAATGGAACAAATAGTGATGAAACTAGGTGTGATTGACTCGGAAGAACACTCAGAAAAATAATTCTGAGAGAAGTAATTATTAAAGGCTCACTCAAAGAACTAGGAGATTTTGGAGAATTAGGACAAGCTTAAACAAAAGGAAAAGTAGCAAGAACTTTCTTACAAGAAACTATAAATCTAACATAGTAGAGAAGCTCCTCAAGTTTATCCAAAGTTAGAGTAATGGATTCATTAGTGTCCAATATCATAGTTTTCCTTACATGCTCCAGAGCATGGGATTCCTAGTCTTCTCAAACAATGCCCATTTCTTCTGTCAGCATCTCAAGCCCGATAGGAGAAAGCAATGCAAAAATGAATAGGTCAATTGAGCAATGCATAAGTCTATGTGGAAGTAAGCACGTGAGAGTTGCATTGATATCAAGGATTCCCTAGTTTAAGAAAATGCTATAGAGTAATAAATATGGGGAATTGTTATTGGTATGGTTGGGGTACTTTTGCTTGGATAAGAAAATTGATCAACACATTATACTTGTAAATAAGATTTTTTTTTTTCATGTGATGTTGTAGTAGTGCATCCACACTTCCTATCTCTTTCTTATTCATCATAGTTGCTATGATTACTCAACCGATATTATATTTAAACATATATCTTTAATTAGTCCAACATTATTTCATTGCTCATTTCTATATGTTTTATATTATTTTTTACTAAATTTAATATAATGGTTTTTTACAAAATTACAATTTATTTTTATATTTTATATGAGATCAACCATAAATAAGTAAAAGAGCATTTTAGTAATTTCATTATTTACTTCCTAATTAAATATAACAATGTAAAAAGAACATTCTAACTTATTCAGAAAATAAATAATAAATATCAAATATAAACACATATCAAATAGTTTTGAAAAGAAATATTCAATTCATCTATAAAATAATAATAACTCAAATTACTGTGTGATCATTTGATTGCTAAGGGAATACATACCCTACCCCAATCTGGATTTGAACCTTTGACCTCTTAAGAGGAAACCCATGTTCTTAACTATTAGGCCCACTCACCACTTTTATAATTTAAAGGATTACTGTAATAGTATCAGAAAATGAAAATTAAATAACTTGTTAGATCTGGTATTAATCATTTTGCTACACAGTAGATGATAAATCATTTTGCTAGTGGTTGTGGTTGTGGTTGTGCTAATAACATATAGCAATGTGAAAAGAACATTCTAATTATTAAGAAAAAAATCATAAATCTAATATAAACATATAAAATAAAAAATAAAAAATAACCTAATTGTTTAAAATGTTTAATGTAACTTGACAAACATCTAACTAGTAAATGCATGCCAACAATACATTTTGGTGATTCCATTATTTTACTTCCTAATTAAATAAAACAATGTAAAAAGAAAATTCTAACTTATTAAGAAAAAAATCATAAATCTCAAATATAAACACATATCAAATAGTTTTGGATGGGAAATATTCAATTCATCTATAAAAT
The DNA here is from genome assembly GCA_009831015.1 of Picea engelmannii. Classification (NCBI taxonomy): domain Eukaryota; kingdom Viridiplantae; phylum Streptophyta; class Pinopsida; order Pinales; family Pinaceae; genus Picea; species Picea engelmannii. Next base: position 216,924 of record ML778837.1, read on the forward strand.
AAAAAATAACCTAATTATTCAAAATGTTTGAATTAACTTGACAAACATCTAAGAGTTGAAATGCATACAAACCATAGAAAATGGTAAACATGTAAGAGGCACTACAAGGTCACACAATGATAGATTTAGATGCCTTTTTCCAAATCACATTGGAGTTCCAATGTATATGACCATAGAAAATGGTAAACATGTAAGAGGCACTACCAGATCCGGCAATGATGGATTTAGATGCATTTTTCCAAATCACATTACAATTCTAATGGTAAACATGCAAGAGGCACTACCAGATCACACAATAATGGATTTAGATGCCTTTTCCAAATCACATTGCAATTCCAAATATAATCACATCTTGAAAAAAAGCATAAACATAAGATTAACAACAATATGCTAAATCTACAACATATTCGACAATCTAAAAACAACCAGATCAGGCAATGATGAATTTAGATGCATTTTTCCAAATCACATTACAATTCCAATGATAAACATGCAAGAAGCACTACCAGATCACACAATAATGGATTTAGATGCCTTTTTCCAAATCACATTGCAATTCCAAATATAATCACATCTTGAAAAAAACATAAACATAAAATTAACAACAATATGTAAATCTACAACATATTCAACAATCTAAAAACATTGTAATAGATTGACAGATAAAGTGACAACTTCTGCCACAATATGTGACCTCTTGAATGTCACATAAATCCGTGCATGTATTGACTAAGTAATAATCCAACCCATTAAATTCTTCATGGAATTTTTTCATTATTAACATGTGATTTAAAATATTTACCCTATAATCCACATAGTCCCTTGGATTCTTCTGCTATTGAATGCTGAAATTCTTGGCAATTTACTCCAATTTCACTGAAGGCTGAAATAAGTTTGGGAAAAATTTTAAGCAACATAAGCTTGAAGCCAGAAGAACTACTTTGATTCTTGGACTCTGCTCCAACATTGGACGGTGACGTACAATCTTTTTCTGCTCCAACATTGGATGGTGACGTACAATCTTCTGAAAGGGATCCAACTTGAGCCCCTTTCATATACTCATCGCATGCACGAAGAATACAGTGACCGCGTTTTTGAAAATGTTGTTTAACAAATATTTCAAAACCCTACACAGAGGACAATGAGTGATTTAAAATGATTCCAACAAAAAGGGTTAAACAAAAAAGGATAAACAAGATAATTAGAAATTAAAATCCCACAGAATTCTACCTTTGGGGGCCTAAGTAGTATGTACAACATTGACTTGCATGATAGGAGAAATGTGTTTTCTTTGTATGTTAGAGAGTTCTTCTCCCCTTCAGCTGAACCAATTCGTTTCTCATATCCAGGTTCATTAAAGTACGGCTCAACATTTAGTACCAGTCCTTGAATGGAAACAAGGATTTGTAGAATGTTTGATGATGATGGGTTCCAGACTTCATTTCTTCTGCCTGTCCATGTGTTTAAAAGACTTAGACATACTTTTCCGTTCTCATACAGATTCGGATTCAACCGTAGCCCACCAGAATGGTAGTATGCTAACTGCAAAATTAACACAACATAAAACTAAAATTAGATTTCCATATTAAAGTTCAAAACAAAACTTGAAATCTCAATTTCACTTTCAAATCAAATAATTCTAGTTAAGTGCTTACTGGTGGTGCATCAGGATACTCGGATGGAAAATGAATATCAAAGAAGAAAAGCCCATCGTGATATGGAGTCCCAGCTGCTCCAACAATCACAGCCCTGAGCAAATCCATCCTATCCTCATAGATTCTCACAAAAATTGTGTCTGTCCAATCAATATAAAGTTTATATAATTAGAACAACCTTTATTTTAACAACGAATGCAATCAAGGGCTCTTGAAATACTCTCTGCTCATAATTTTAGTTGGTTTTAGGTGGGTTACAAGAATAGAACTATTTCTCTCTTG
>ML778837.1:241861-253697 GCA_009831015.1 Picea engelmannii
CAAAGCAATCATCAGCTTCCTGGAGGACATCATAGCTAGGTTTGGCTGCCCTAGCAAAATTGTCACTGACAATGCTTCCCCATTTCGGTCTGAGCCTCTGATCAAATTTTGTGAACAATTTGGGATTTCACTGATTCACTCCATTCCCTACTACCCTCAGGGAAACGGACTGGCAGAGTCCTCTAATAAAAGCCTAATCAAGCTTATCAAAAGGCTATTAGAGGACAATAAAAGGGCCTGGGACTCAAAGCTCAAATTTGCACTGTGGGCCGACCGAGTGACAACAAAGAAATCCCTGGGTCTCTCACCCTTCCAGCTTGTTTATGGGATTGAGGCCGTCTTCCCCACTCAGCTTGCCTTGCCGGTGGAAAATCTCCTCCATGACTATGAGGGGGAACCTAATCTTATGCTCAAAAGAATTCATCAGATGGTGGAGGTGCAGCAGAGCAGAGAACAGGTCCTGGACAGAGCTTACAATCGCCAGCAGAAGATCAAGCAGGCTTTTGACAGGAAAAGCAAAAAGAAAGAATTTGAGCAGGGTGATCTGGTGCTCAAATGGGATGCGCCCAGGCAGGAGAAGGGTAAACACAGTAAATTTGATGCCCTCTGGTTCGGGCCTTTCAAGATCCTTGAAGCGTTTTCCAACAACACTTACAGGCTGCAGGATCTGGAAGGCAATGAAGTTTTTAGTGGCCCAGTCAATGGGCATTTCTTAAAGAAATGTTTTATGTGAGCCGCAGTCGGCTCGTTTTGTTTTGTTTTGTAAATATTGTTTTTTGTTTTTGTTTTTGTTTCTCGGACTAATAAATGACTCCATAGCCCAACATCAAAGGCACTAAGTCTGCAAAAGAGTTCTTAGAGCATCACAGGGACGACTCTATCCCCCATGGAGCCAAATGTTAGCAATATTTCCTGTAGAGGGGATTAGATAGCAAAAGAAGGGGTTAAAAAACCCATTTGTCCTAAGTTTTGGGCGATAATGCGCCCATGGTAAGCAATGAGAAAGTCCGAGCGGTCCAGATTCGCGCGTCCGGATCAACGATGTGCGTTGGATTCCGGACCCCCCTTGCCTGTCTACCTNGTCCGGAATCGGGGGTGCACCTCTCCGACGGCCCATATCAGCGCGCCCGAATCAACGGCGATGAAGACCATTCCGGACCCCCCCGCCTTTCTACCTTTAAGCGGAGGGGGGGGGTCCAGAATCCCATATGCAGCTTCCCGACGGCCACAATCGAGACGCCCAGATCAACGACGCTCGTGCAGCCCCGCCCTTCTCAGCTGCCCTGTTCTTAACCAGTGTGGGCCCTCCTCCCGTCATTTCATCCTCCCTTCCGCCTTTCCCCTGCTGCCCTGTGTCATCCATTCACCTCCCCTCTTTGGTCCGCGTGGTCTTCCCTTCTTCTCATCATCCACTCGCTGTTGGCCACGTGTCCCGTTCTTTTCCACATCGGCCTCTCACCTGAAGGCGAATTCATTTCTCCCGTCTTCCTCTCCTTCCACCTGATGTCTTCCGCCATGAATCGTCCTCCGTCATCCTTCTCTCATCTCGTCACTCTTTCCACGTCCTTACAACCACCATTCCACCACCATTCTTGTCGTGTGCTCGTCCTCTGCGCTAGCTTCCATGCCAATCTCTCAAGCTATTCAGTTATTCCAGGTGGCAGCGCGAGAGAAGTCCTCCTTATCCCGAAATGTTGAGTTTGCTGGGCCGTTCCCAATCCCAAGAAGCAGTTATTGAATCATTTGAGGGTGGTTAGACATCGTCTCCGCCATTATGGGGACGTCCTGCAATGAATTAAAGGCACGTCGATTCGCCGATGTAACTGTCAGAAGATCGATCGCGTGTGCCATAAGTTGCACGATTATTCAAAGATTGCGGCTGCAGAGTGTCAGAAGCCATGCAGACGCAAAGCTTTCAATGCAGTTTCTTGGTTTCGCTGTTGTTGTTGTTTTGAGTATATGAAGGCATTTTTGCCATTTTTGTATCTATCGATGGTAGAGCTAAGCTCCCGACTGTAAAGTTTCAGCAAATACTCTGGTTTCCTGGTTATGCCTCTATGTTTGAGACTTCTTGGTTTATAACAAACAATTTTTCTTTTCTTTCCATCTGGTTTCGTCTTATGCTGGAGAGTTCGCAGTTGAATGATTCACGCGAACTTAGCAATCTTGTTATGATAAAGGATTTGTTGTGACATTGTTGCGATTTCTGGTATCTGTGTTTGAATGTGAAAGGATTTTGTATTCGAATGCATTCTTCTTCAGTCTGTTACAAACCGGATGTCTGTGATAGACCTTTGCACCTTTCTTGCGTAAGTCTTCCATCTACTCACCCTTTTACTACGACCCACTGTTTGGAGTTTATCAAGACCTCACTCATTCATGCATGCCTTTTCTGGTTTCTGAGTTGACACAATGCTGTTTTGAGTTTCCCTCCATTTGATCACCCTTTAAACAAATCGTGACATTAAACTGATGGGCGTCGGGCTCTTCTCCTGCTAGCAATCCAGGAGTGACCTCCGATAGCCAACAGACACCTAACATCTTCTGGTGCTTCCACATCGCATGCTGATGTCAACATACCGTATGATGATGTCACCCTGCCACATCAGCTACTGACGTCATTAGTACAAATGATGATGTGTGCCTTGCTGACTGGCCCTGGTTGACTATAAATTTGACCATGAATATCTTTCGAACCATAACTCTGTTTGACCAGTCGTTTGTGTTGTTAGAAACCTTGTGACACGCTCTTCGCGATCATTCTATTTTGACTAAGTTCTAGGAACTTTGAATTTTTTCCCTTTCTTTGTTTGTTGGAGCCATTCTGATCATTATGAGCTACCTTTGCAAGTTATGAGTTATTTTTATCCTTCTCTGGATCTTTTTTGGATCATCAGCTACACACACTTCAATTTCAGTCAATCTAAAACATAAGAATAGTTATTTATCCTTCACAGTGGTAAATATTTATGACCCCCATTCTGATAGGGTCTCCTTCTAGGAGGATTTGGTCTCTGCAAGAATTTTTAGTGTCCCTCTTTGGGTGGCAGGAGGGGAACTAAATTTTACCCTCTCCCTGCAGGAAGTTTGGGGTTTGCACCTAGGGCTGGCAAGAAAATCAAATTTTTCTCCTTTTTTTCAGAAGAGGAAATATTGCTGGATATTGAACTTGTGAAGCTCTCCCCTACTTGGAGAAATTTCAGAACTAGTAATGAGGAGGTGGAAAAAATATTTGACTAGTTTTTAATTTTTGAAGCCCTCCTAAACTTGGGCTCTTCTTTCAGGTCAGTGGTAGATATAGGAGTTTTTTCATATCATCACCTTATTTCCTTGCTTTAGTCTTCGGGTTTTGAGTGCCCCCCTTCACCCTTAAAAGGAATTCCCCTCCTCCTTTGAATATTATAGACTAATTTCTTGTTGCAATGTAATTTATAAATTAATCTCTAAGATTATCTGTAGAAGATTAAGACCGATTTTAAGTTCCCCCATAGGGGAAAAACAATTTGGTCTCCTTCACAATATACATATTCATGATGCAGTTTCCATAGCACAAGAAGTGCTCCACTCTATCAAAAAATGAAAGATAAAGGAAACCATTTTTAAATTGAACCTCTCCAAAGCCTATGACCGAGTAAACTGGACCTTTCTGAGTCTGACACTTCTTCAAATGGGAATGTGCCTAAAAGGAGTTAATTCGATCATGGGGTGAGTTCAAAGAGCTTCCTTTGTTGTTCTAATCAACATAGCTCCTTCTCTCTTTTTCAAAGCTTATATAGGTCTTAGACAGGGATGCCCCCTTTCTCCCTTCCTTTTCCTGATAATTGCATAAGCACTTAGCATTCTGATCAAGGAGGCCCAACCCAATGAAGTTTTACAAGGAATCACGGTCTCATAATCCGAAACAGTAACTCATTTGTTATTTGTTTATGACATCTTCTGTAGCTTCTTTGGTTCTCAGATGAACTTGAATTCCTTCAAATTTATTTTAAATTTGTTTTGTAGCACAATAGGAATGGAAGTAAATAGGAAAAATATTGTCCAATTCTTAATCCATGTGGAGAAGCAGAAGAACTCACCATCACCAACTCTTTTCTTGCACAAAGAAAGCCTCTTTCTGAAGGGTTAAAATACCTAGGTTTCAACCTAAAACCATAAAATTATAAGAAAGAATACTAGAGATGGATAATCATAAAGGTTGAAGAACAAATATCCATATGGGTCAACATAATCCTTTCTAGAGGTGAAAGATTTGTGATAATTAAAGTAGTCCTAGAAAGCATTCTCGTCTACTGGAAGTCTATAGTCACAATCCCCAAAGTAATTCTAGACCATATTCACTAAATAAGCTTTCATTTTCTATGGGTAGGATAGAACACTCCTGTAGGTACTCACCTGACTAACTAGAATTCAATCATTCTACCTAAAGAATTAGGAGGATGGGGTCTAAATAATATCTATCTCTTTGCCTAATCCCTAGCAAGAAGAAACCTCTGGAAACTAACCCTAGGAAACCCTCTATGGGTAAGAGTAATAAACTCCAAGTACTTTCCCACATTATCCATCTCATAATGGTTTCAAGAGCCTTTAAAATATTCCAAAGGCTTAATTGTTTGGAAATCACTGGTTGAATCCTTCCCACTTGTTAGTAACTGGATAGTCTGGCTTATTGAAAATGTTGAAAAGGTTATACTAGGGGAATACCCATGGTTGGGAGATGCAAACAACTACAAAGTCTCCCCTCCCCTACTCTTTTTTTCTCAAAAATAAAAATCTCATATTTCTAAGTGATATAAACACTGGTTATCCTTAGCTCCAAGGGAGGATGGGGTGCAAGAGCACACATTATATAGACCTCCCTGAAGCATTGTAAGAAGAATGAAACTCCTATATTTCCCTCTTATGTGAAAATTTCATTTCCCTTGACAGGGATTCAAAAGACTCCCTTTGTTGGTCAAAAAACCCTCAGAAAAGATCATGTTCGATCAAACTAAGCTACAAAACTTGGCTAGAAGATAACACAGTGCTTCACTCGAAATGGTGGTGGAATCCCATTTGGAAACTCAAAGATCCTCCTAGATTGTGTGGTCCAAAAAAATGTCCTCTATGCAAAGGGAATCAATAATCAATCACTCACCTCTTTATCTCTTGTTATTATGCATATAAGGTGGTAGAAATTTTAAAAGAACAACTAAAGGATAAGGCCAACTAGAACCAAGGCTCTGTAGAGGACTGCTTCAGAAATTGGATACAAGAAAGATCAGTCTCTTTATATGCAGGGATCCTGGGCATCATGGTCTCCAACATTTGGTGGGAAAGGAATAATGTTTTTTTCAAAGATAATTTAGTGCCTCCCAAGGTCATGCCAACAATTTCTCTCATCCAGACTGAAGAATTCAAGGCAGGTATAAGGGAAAGTAAAACTTGAACAATGATCCCTCCTCCCATTGATTACACCATCCCATGGGGATTCTTTGATCGATCTAGTCAAGGACATCCCCCAACTTGTGGTGTAGGGGTGGTTATTTATATCAGTCACAGTCATTATATTCACATCAGATATGCTCCAGGAGGTGAAACAAACAACAAGGTGGAACTAATAACACTTTGGACCTTATCAGAAACATCAAAACAAAAAAATATGCGAAAGCTACAGGTTTTCGACAACTCTAAATTGGTGGTAGATTGGGCAAGAGGCATCAACAATATTTAGAATCCCATATTAGAATCTCTTCTAAGAGATATCAAACTCACGTTCATAGACTTTGAATGGCTCACTTTCCAACACATTCTCAGGGAACTCAATTCAAAATCAGAAGAACTTTTGAAGGAAGCATTACAGCTGCAAAAAGGAGCCTTTAGTTTCTACGAGTTCTTTGAAGGAACACAAACCAAAGTTATAGAGTTTCGTCTTTGAAGGAATTTCATTTTTTTGTAACGATGTAAATGTTTTATTGGACATCTTGAATAGACTAGAAAAGGCCTTCATATGCCTATTTTGATATAGATAGATGCATAGACAAGTATAGTCCTAAAATAAATCCAAGAGAGGCTTGACATGAAAGATTGTAACATGTATATTCTCCTATGAATATAAAAGTTTTTTTTCTTATGGAAAAAAAAATTATTTTGAAAATCAAAGTTAGAAATTAGCAATATCTTCATATAGATCTAAGGAGTAATATAGATCTATGGAGTAGGTGTACCCTATATAGAATTAATATTGAAGATTGTTAATATAATATAGTTTATGTGGTTGTGAGGAATGACTATTATTCTCTATTCCAATGTTTAATTCATTCATCAAATCCAATACCAAAATACCTTACTAATGTGGACTTTTTCACATATAGAAACACATGTAAAAATATCAAATATATCTAATTTAAATATTTTTTAGTTAATATTTCAAATTTCTTCAAAAACTATTAACTTCTAAAAATAAAATGACATATTTGAAAGACATATCTCAATGAAAAAAATAACTTATCATATATCTTTTAACATTCTTTAAACCTAAAACCCTTAATAACAAAAAAATAAGAAAGGAAAGATGGTTCGACTAATATTCTAATTAACAATTCCTCTATATTTCATTCAATATTTCCACCTATCCCATGAAATACTATTTCACTAATGTAAAGAATATTCTAACCATAATAAACATCTTTCGTTTAAAGAATGAATGTAACTTCACTAAATTATTTATATATGAATGATGATGTTAACGTCCATTGAGATCAAAATTGGCGTATCAGACCTTAACAAAAGTATCATGGTTAAAGTTCATTGAGACTAAAATTGGTGTATCTGACCTTAATAAAAGTATGATGTTTAACGTCCATTGAGACTAAAATTGAGAGTAATGAGTGTCTTTATTATCAAAAGATAATTTATTTTCAAGATTATCAAAAAGTGTTTTTTACGGGGCCTAAGATGTCATTTTTATTCAATTTATGAAGAATGTAATTTCCAACTAATTTATGAATAATTTTGAATTATTTTTAGCTCCACTTGGGTGTGGCTTCTTCAACAGATTTAGCACATGGACAAATGAAATGAGGTGAGTCACTTTTTACGAGGTAAGTCACTTTTTACTTTGATTCAATTTTAAGTTAAAATATATTTATTGAAAATTAAAGATATTAATAAAAAAAAAGGTATTTTTTTTATAAGTTTCATAAGTAAAATTTGATTTGAGAGATAATAATTAATATCATTACTATGAATTAAAAAAATCATTTTCCATTTTTAAATTCGATCCAAAATAATAATTGTTACATTTTTTCTCTTCTTTTCAATATGAGCACTCCACCACCTATTCCAAAAATTCACGAGGCCCCCCAAAATGACCTTAGAGATCCTTTATGATTATATGGAATCATTAGAAAAAAGGAGAGAAGAGGGACATGCCAAAAGACAAATAGATTTAGAATCATTAGAAAAAAGGAGTGAAGAAGATGTAAAACACCAAATAGAACTAGAGGCAATTATTGATAAAAAATTAGACTCTTGAAAGATACCATTCAAACTCAAATAGAGGATAGATTATTAGAGTTCAAGAGTGAATTGCAAACAATGAAGGATAGGATTTAAGAAATGGAAAAACATAAACAATCAACCCAAGAAGGTGAGGTTGAATAAAATCACAACTTGAGAGATAGGATTAAAGAGCTAGAATAAAAACTAATGAACAATTTGACCCTCAGTAATTTGGAAAAAAAATTGGATATCAAACCCATCAAAGATTAAATGAATAATTTAATCGAACTTGACCATGAGTGTAACAAAAGATACTTGAACCTCATAATTTTTGGTATAAAACAACAACAAGAGGAGGATACAGTATCAATAGTAAAAGAAAAATTAAATAATAAATCACAAATTGATACAACTTACTTCATAGAAGCAAAGAGGCTAGGAAAATAATTGATCACAAAGATAGGTTGATCCTTTTAATGACCATACATATATCATACTTAGTAAATCTTCGATCTTAAAAGGGTCAAGAATATTTATAAATGAAGACAGACCAAGTTGAATTTAGGAAGGAAGTTCAAAAGGTAAAAGAATCCAGGAAATAAGGAAAATGAGCAATAATTAGAAATCAAAATTCTTTTTCTAGGGATAGAGACGAGAAGGATAATAATAAATAGGAATTTGGGACACTCGGGATCCTTTTTTGGAACTGTCCTGGCTTTCCGTGGAGCAAAGGTCCTATGATAAGTTGGATCCCGAGTGATATTGATATTATTTGTCTAGTTGAAACTTGGGAGCATGTGGAGTCTAAGATCCCTAACATAGAAGGATTTGTCTTGTGGTTGGCATGGGACAAAAAATCCCATCGTAGAGGGATAGGAGGCATAGATTGTTATATTAGAAAGAGAATTTCTCCTCATATTCAACTTCATAATATCGACCCTCTCAATCAACACATTTTGATAGAAATTTCAAACACCAATTCTAAGAATATGTATATGGAAATTCGTTATTTTTCACCTATTAATTTTATTTTTTGTAAGAAAAACAATATAGATAATAATTGTCCCTATAATAATTTAGAACAAGATATTTATAGTTTGAAAAATGAAGGTAATATTCTCCTTCTAGGAGACTTTAATGCTAGGACTACAACTAAACAAGCTACTCTTTTAAGTACTTATTCCAGCTACAATCCTTTATGGCTATTTGACGACTTTTTTTTATCTAATAGCTACAAAAGAAGCTCGGAAGAACCAATTGAGAATTTGTTTGGTACTGAGTTGGTCAAGATCTGTAGCTCTTAAGACCTAATAATTTGCAATGGAGTAATGAAGTGGCCAAACTCCAACCAGATGACTTGTATTCATGGGATAGGTAGTAGTGTCATAAATGATGTGATATTTGATATCCTCATTTCCAACCAAATATCAAGTTTTAAGCTTTTAAATGACCATGAGCCCGACTCTGATCATAAACCTTTAATCGTAACTCTAAACTTTTCCATGCACATGAGCGCCATTGAAGAGAATTATGATAATCAAAGGAATTTTTTCTTTGACAAAAGTAAAGTTGACCTTTTCTTAAAGGATTTAAATAGTAAATTAAATCTCCTAACTTATAAGGACAACATTGAAGAACTCTATCATAATTTTACAACTACCCTTTCCACTTCTATTAACAATTTCTCTTTTGAGGTGTCCTATAAAAAGAATAATATAATAACCAACCCTTGGTATGATAAAGAATGTAAAATTGATAGGAAATCCATTATGGATGCTTCTAATGAGTCCTTAAAACTTGATAAGATCAATATGTACAAATCCCTAATTAAAAGGAAAAAAAGGTACTATATCAATAAAAGGAAAGAGAAACTTTCACAACTATATAATATGGATCCTAAGAAGTTCTGGAGATAAATTCTAAACCACAATACTAAAGAAAATAATAGGATTCCCTTAAGGGACTAGAATTCCTACCTTAAAAGTCTTTACGAGTTCCATAATTCCATGGACTCCATTCCTATTGTCCGTATAAAGGAAGAAGTTTTTTCTTTAGATGAGATAGAGTTCGGGGTTAAGCAACTTGCAAATGGAAAATTAAAGGACATTGAAGGCTACCAAGTTGAATTTTCTAAAATCAGAGGGCCTGTCATTATCCCTCACATGCACAAGGTCTTCAATTTAACAGTCAAGCAGGGATTCCCTAAACCCTGGACGCAAAGCCTCATTGTTCCTATTTTTTTAAATGGGGATAGAAACATTCCCTCTAATTATAGGACCATTATTATTAGCCCAATTTTAGCAAAGCTTTATGAAATTATTTTGGAAAATAATATTAGGCTTTGGCTAGAAAGTCACGGTAAAATAGATAAAGGCCAGGTTGGGTTTAATAGATATCACTCAACTATGGACCATCTTCTTACCTTTAGGATCATTGCAGAGGAGTTCTGCAACATTGAAACCAATATTGTTTTTTTCTTTGTTGACTTTAGATATGTAACAATCCCAAATTTCAAAAAAAAATAAAACATTCTTACCTTGTAAATACGGGTATGTTCTTCGTTTATTCTTATAGCTAGATAAGTTTTTGAACTATGAGTTATGGTATTCGCATTCAATTGTTATTTCATTTCTTCCTTTAATCTATTTAATTTACTCCAGAAGGATTATCGTTAAGGGTCAGCCACTTTAAGCATTAGTGTTGTAGTTAATAAACCTTTCAATTTATCAAAACTTTCTAGCATGTTTGAGACCAAATAAATTTTGTCCCCTTTTTTTAAAATGATGTAATAGGATAGGTGATTTTGGAAAACCCTTCGATAAACCTCCGGTAATCCCCATGACTGATCTTTTGTCTACTACATCTTTAGGAATATTCCATTCCATAATGGCTCTAATATTTTCAGGGTCTACTGTAATACCATCTTTTGATATTACATGTCCTAAATATTATACCTTCCTTTGGTAAAAGTCACATTTATCGATCTTAGTATATATTTTATGCTCTCTTAGAGTTTGGAACACTATTTCAATTGTTGTTCATGTTCTTATTTAGTTTTTGAATAGATTTGTATATCAACAATAAAGATCAGTACGATTTTATCCAAATATTGGTTGAATATATCGTTCATCAAGAACATAAATTTCATGGTGTGTTAGTAAGTCCAAACAAAATCACTACAATTTTCATAATGTCCATAATGTTTTCTAAACGGTGTTTTGTTTACGTCTTCATCCTTTATCCTAATCTGATGATAACTAGATCTCAAGTCTAGCTTAGATAATATTGTTTCTCCTCCCATCTGGTCAAAGAGACCATTGATCCAAGGTAAAGGGTATTTTTTTTAATCAACATTTTATTCAAATGACGATTATCAATACATAGTCTTAGCATTCCATTCTTCTTTTTTAAAAACTGGTGCCCCTACGGTGAAACAATTGGTCTGATGTATTCTTTACCTAACGATTCATGCAATTGAATTTTTTTTTCTATTAATTTAGTCACACTCATTCTATGAGGTGATTTTGATAATGAGGAAGACATATGTAGTAAATCAATAGAGAAATGTATTTCTCTCCTTGGAGGTAATTCTGGTATCTCTTCTATGAATACATATTTAAATCCCTGGAGAACTGCAAAGTCTTCCAAAATATCAATTACTTGAATATCATACACTTTGCTACCCTTACTAATACATTTCTTGAATTGCATTGCTGATATTTTTGTAACAAAAACTAGTTTTTCTAATTCCTTGTATTTTTCTTGGTGTATTATTTTCATCCTTGAACACAAATTACTTTTCATAACAGTTCAATATCACTTTATTCCTTTCTAACCAGTCAATTTCAGTAATTATGTCATACGAACCTAAAGGTAACACATTCATATTTAACTTTGTATTCTGACCACTTATACTTAGTTCACAATAAAAAACAAATTATGTTACCTTTCTTTTGTCCATGTTGCTAACTATACTAAACAGGATTTAACATGTTTTACCTTCTTTATCTTATTCGATTCTACTAAAGTTGGGGTGATGCAGCCCCCCTACTGTTATAACCCTAAAATGCACCACACAGGTTTACCCGGCATCAGGCCAACTCATGCCTCTTCCTAGCCAAAGCCATGCTAAACAAATCCTCAAAAAACCACTTAAATCAAGGGACCCGCGCCCTAACCTTTCACTGAGCGCGGGTGACCACTTGCTGACCTTTTACTGCACGCGGGTATCCGCAGGCTAACCCACTACAGCCCGCGGGTACCTAACAAAGCAAGAAATCAGGAAAGTTTCCGCCGGGACACGAGGCTTTTTGTCAGTTAACTGGAACTCTTCGCCATGCATGGCCGAGAGTTCGCC
>ML778837.1:259949-272067 GCA_009831015.1 Picea engelmannii
GTTTATTCTTCTCTTGTGTGCATGTGAAAAAAGGGGTTTCAGATTCGGGTAGAAGGTCAAAAGTAGCTTAGGAAGGGTCATGATCTGCATGCGAGTTTAGAACCCTAGCTTGCTAGTCCGTAGGGTAGAATACCCCACAACACCTACTCCCCCTTAGGGCTACACAACCTCTCGGTCAAGGATCTTCGATTCTTGAGTCAAATGACCCTCTGAAACCTTAATGGTCTCCTTTTGTCTCTAAACACAAGCCCTTTAGGATTCTTGGTGCAGGTCTAATGGTACCTGCAACCTTCTCTTTCGCTCTCCTGCGAAATCTCAGAGTACTGTGCATTATCTCCTTTTTATGGTAAGCCCCATCCTGATGCGATCTTGGGTGATGACCTCTCGTGACAACGCGATTGCGGGTGTGGCCAAAGGTGGTTTGAAATAAAACTACTTTTCGGCCCGCAATTCTCCTCAATCCTCCACGTGTCCTCTTTCCAAAACCACTGTCTATATTGCCACCCACCCTCAATGTTTTAAAGTTCATGCAATTCCTGTCCCTGCAATGATACGAGACCGTCGATCTCTCTCTCTTGACGATACTATTTGAACTGACGGTTTAGATATGCCCCTCCTAAATCAATGGATGTGATCTCCTTCGTGATTCCGAGCTTCAGACTTTTCGATTCTCAAACCCTACTCTCCTCTGTAAGTCAATATTCTAAAGTTGACGATCTGTGGACACCTATCCTACTCAATCAACGATCCTGCTTCTACTTCGGGTGTTTGACCTTTCAACCCAGATCAACAACCCTCTGACCCTCTTCTCGATTAACACTCGATATCTCCTCCGGCTCTTTGGCGCTTTCACCTTCTATTTTCCTTCGGAGTTCTCTATACTTGAAGTTCTAGATCTGGCACCACACGTCCACCTCAAATCAACGACTTTTGTCTGCTTCAGGAGTTCATCCTTCAATGATTTCAAATCTAAAACTTCCCCTCCTTCACTTTTCTCCTGTAGTACCTTCTCCCACAGTTCACGATCTTTCACCACGTACCCTCTAGATCTGACGGTCCATATTCACTTCGGGTCTTTGGGGTTCGAAAGTCTCAGTTCTCAACTGAAACCCCACTACAATTTACCTGGAGCTAGCGATCTGTTGACAAGTGTCCCCTTTAAGATCGATGGCTCTCGGCTCTTCGGCTATTCGGGCTTCAAGTGTTTCAAGTCTCAACTAAACAACTCTTGAATAGATTCCCCAAAGCTCCTGATCTGTTGACACATACCCTCTGGCAATCAATGCTCAGGATCCTACTTCGGGTGTTTTTCCTCCTTCTCGTCCACAAACTCTCAGAGTTGTAGACCTCTCTCTACCTGTCTTCCTTGACGATGGACGGTCCCAAAATACTTCGGGACTTCAGAACCTTGGTAGGTTTTCTCTCCTGCGTGTGTGAAGCACTAAGGCTCATGCACCTTTCTCTGATTAGATGACTATTGATCCTTTGCATTGTGATCCAACGACCACTGTCGCTCCTCCTCCTGAGCTTCCTATTTATTCCAACTTAGAATATTTCTCAGTCTTCAAAGGTTTCGACCTTTGCTCCTCCTATGACTCTGACTCTTGGACCTTGTCAACATTTATGAAAAGTGTTATCCCTTCTGATATTGATCCTTAAAGGATTTCAACTTCCCATTCACTCCTCACGTTTGAGTATTTCAATAAATCACTTCGAAGGATTTCTTGAAAATAAATTCTTCTCTCCCTCCTGGCGTTCCTCTATTCTGGTTCTTCAACGCTTGGTCGCTCCTTGACGTTGTGCACTACTTGCACCTGGTCTAAGTTTCCTTTATTCTCTCTCTGAACTCTTCTGAGTCAATATGAGAATCAGTTGACGCACTACTTGCATTCGATATGCACACCTTGCATACGAGTTTCATAAGAGAAACAATTGAAACTTATCCAGTTTCATCACAAACTCATATGATCAACTTCTTGAACAATCATACATGAATGAAATGAAATAAATGACATACACAGAATGCAACAATCATTCAATTACACATTAAAATGAACACAGTCCAAGATTTGGGACAATTATGTCTGTTATATTCATTCATGAAACAAATTACATAATCTTGCAGTTCTTCACTACGTCTTCCTTCTACTCTATTTTGTTCTACTGATCTCTATATCTATCTCTTCATTCTCTCTATTCTTCCTCTATTACAATACAACAATAAAAACTATCTAAGGATTGGCTCCATGATCTCTCTCGTCCTGTCTACAACCTATCCTGATGCAGAAGCATCGTCAAAAGCAAGCGAGCGCAAGCAGCGCCAACGCATTTTGGCACATGTTCAAAAGTGTTTAAATCATTTTGAAGTGGGATGCGCCAAAATTAAATGAAGTAGTTAAGAAAGGGCGTACTTGTGATTGTAATCAGACCTTGAGCGTCCCACTCTCGTCTGAAGGATTAAGAGGCAATTATGATAGTAAATGTAAGTAGGTAGAATTAAATTATAGATTAGACAGTTTTAGGAGCGGAGGGAAAACCGACTATAGACACCCTCATATTGTATCATTGTAACATTATCAATTTAAGAGAGCACAGGAGAGCATAGAGGAGAAGAAGCAGAGAGCTATGTAGAAAACACCCATGTACAGAAGTCTGGAATTAATACATGAAGCTTTGATTCAGACTTATGGTGTTGTGATATTCTCTGTGTATGCATGTTGAATATTATACTTGGTGTTGTTTTACTCTTTCTGTCATGCATTTGTTGTTTATGCTATGTATGTATGATTTCTCGTTGAATGTATGAAATATGAAGAGAGGGAGAGTAAGGAATGAGTTTCAATTGTTTCTCTGTCTGAGTAAGAGTTTTCCTGCAAAGGGTGCAACAAAATTGTCCGCAAGGTGTGCGTTGACAGAAATCAGAGTTCGTCTCTGAAATCTCAGGAGGGATAACATTGTTCTCATTCTCGGTGCAAGTTAAGCACAGGAGCCATGCAAAGTGTGCGTTGGCCAAGTAGAATCTCAGAGTTTGCAACCTGAGGGAATTATTGAAAGACTGTTGTCGCAGGGATTTCACAGAGTCGAAGAGGTTCAAATACTAGAGTGCATTTGAAGGGTTTCCGCAAGGAGTGCGTGTAGGAGTATTTTTGAAAACTCGAGTTTGTGGTAAAAGCTCAGGAGAGTTAGTGCCTTGGAAGTGTTCAAGGGGAGGTGAAAAAAGTTGTTTTGCAGGTGGACAAGTTACATGAAAGAATACCTTGTTCATTTCGCAGGAGTTGCCAAGGAGGCATTGGACGGTCGAAATTCTCTGTGGAGAATTCGCGAAGTCTCTAGAGCCGTCAGATTTTATAGAGGAGCAAGAAGGGTTACGGTGATTATTTTTCTAATTTTAAGATAAGAAGAAATAAGGTCGTAGGATCCAAGCCGACGAGGGCCGTTGGATCGCTCGTAAATACAAATTTCAGAGTTCAAAGGTTTGAAGGTGCAGAAGAAGCCAACAGTGGAGAGTGGACAGGTGGCATACTTGTTGACATGGAGGTCAGACCTTCGTTGACCATTTTGGGTTTTCGTGAGTTGGAGAACTGAAAGCATTGTAGCAAGATTCACGAAATCGTGAAGTGTGAAGTCCCGAAGGGGAAAAAAGATTTGTGTGGGGCCAGCTATTAGCAAAGTGTGTCGGAACTCGGCATTTCGGCAGTTCAGAGGATAGGAGGTCGAGGATTTTGTCTCAAAAGTCCCGAAGTCACGAATTTCAATAAGGAGTAACGAGGAGTTCGAGATCTCAGCACTTCGGGTGTCAAGATACAAAGCAGGCAGCACTTCGGGCAGCGAAGTCATGAAGTGCCGAAGCTGGGCATGAGGGACACGTGGTAGAACCACAAGGTGGGTCCGTGTGATAGATAGGCGAACATGCATCGTCTAGTGGAAGGAGTCAACACTCCATTGACTTCTCGCATCTCGGGAATTAGTGAGATAAGAGCACGGGGGCTCGACGTTGAAGCTCATGAAGTGGCGAGTAGCGAGAGGTGCTAGCATTAAGCCTAGTCAGTGGTCACGCGCAGAGGGCATTGATAGAAAGGAGCTATACCCATTTCGTGATCTCGGGTATCACGGGATTGAAAAGAAGGAGTCGATAGCTTCGACTCGCGAGCTTGCGAGATTGCTAGTTGCGACAAGCACCTTCGGAATTGGGCCTTGGTCATAGTGTTGTGGTCACTTGGAAAAGGTGGAGCTCATGCCTAGTGTTGTTCGCATAGGGGAGCTTCCGAAAGGACCTATGGATCGATTGAATTGAGATTCCAGCAAGGAATCGAAAGAGCCGATCCGGCTCTAAGGAAACAAAGAACGATCTTGTGAGCGGACTTCGACCTGAGGGTTGGGGGTCTGCTTCAGTGTGGTATCAAAGCCTAAGAGAATTTTCTTTGCTTTCTGTAGCAGGGAAAGGAGGAATTTTACAGCCATGCCACTGAGAAGGAGAGACAGGAAAACACCTGATCTACCATAGGAAAGGGAAATGCCATAAGAAAGGGGTAAGCAGGTGCCAAATCCATCCATGGAAAGAGAGATGCATGACATACGCACCAGACTCGTGGATGTAGAAATAAAATAGAGGCGCACAACCGGTGTTGGAGATGTCAGTGAATCTGAAAGTGAAGATGAAGCTGGAAATGAAGGAGAAGAAGTTACAGTAGAAGATGCAACAAATGAATGCCTGATTAGGGTTGTTGCAAGAATGAGTGCTAGGGAAAAAATGGACATTCCAGTATATGAGGGAAACCTCAATGTTGAAGAGCTTCTAGAATCGATTAGAGATCTGGACACGTATTTTGACTATGAAGATGTCGAGGAAGACAAGAAGGTCAAACACGATGTCACAAGATTGAAAGGACATGCAACATTATGGTGGGATGAACTACGAGCTGACAGACGCTGCAAAGGCAAGCAAAAGATCTAGAGTTGTGATAGAATCATCACGAAGATGAAGGTGAAATTCATACCCAGGGATTACCAAATTACTCTGTTTCGGAGGATGCAGAATTCGAGACAGAAGCAGATGTCAGTGAAGGAATATACTGAAGAGTTCTACAAGTTGAACATTAGAGCAGGTCATCAGGAAAGTGATGATGAAAAGGTTGCCAGGTACATGAATGGTCTTAGATATGAAATTCAGGATGAGATGAGCATGATGACCATCCGAATGGTGGAATATGCTTATCAGATGGCTCTGAAAGCTGAAGAGAAGCTGAGCCAAAAGAAAGGTCAAAGAGGCTGAGGCAGAAGTCATCCTAGAGGCAAAAAAATTGTCCAAGATAGGAATCAGAAAGCTAAGGAAGAGTGGAAGAAACCTCATACTCAAACTGAGAGAGGTGGAAGCTCATAGAGAGGGCAGTATACTAAACATAGACGGTAGTGTGTTGATAACAACACTTTTCCTCGCGTTAGAGGAAGAGGAAGGGGTAGAGGTGGAGTAATAAAATGCTTCACATGCAGAAAGAATGCACACAAATCCTATGAATGCCCAGATAAGAAGAAAGAAGGTGGTGAGACTCACATTGTCGAAGCACAAAGGTGGAATGTTGAGGTAGAGGATGTTGAAGGCAAAAGATCACTAGTGATGAGGAAAGTTCTCTTAACGCTAGAAGAGGAGGCGGAGAATCCAGTGCAAAGGAACAATCTTTTTCGGACTGCTTGCAAGACCAAGGATAGGGTATGCAAAGTCATCGTGGATAGTGGTAGCACAGACAATCTTGTTTCTACAGAGATGGTAGAAAAGCTGGAGCTGGAGACTATTGAGCATCCAAGTCCATACAGAGTCTCATGGCTACAAAAAGGACATCATGTAAATGTCACTAAACAATGTTTAGTTGAGTTTAAAATAGGAGGGTATAAAGATGAAATACTATGTGATGTTATTTCCATGGATGTTTGTCATCTATTGCTGGGTAGACCATGGAAATATGACAGGAATGTGATTCATGACGGGTGGAAGAACACATATACCCTAGACAAGAATGGGAGAACTCACATGTTGTTGCCGATTAAGGACAAGGAAGGAAAACCTGAAGTAAGCAACATTGTACTTCTCATGAGTGGGAAGGAACTTCTTACAGAGGTTAAGAAGAAGGAGGAACCACAATTCATTGTGGTCAGGAAGCCTAAAATTGTTTTAACCAGTACAAGGGTAGATGATTTACCGGAAGAGGTTCAGAAGATGCTGGAAGAATTCGCTGATATAGTAGTGGATGAACTACCTCGTTCGTTGCCACCGATTAGAAGTATAAGTCATCATATTGATCTCATACCTGGAGCTAGTTTACCAAATAAAGCAGCATATAGATTGACGCCACAAGAGAATGAAGAAGTCAAAAGACAAGTCTAGGATTTAATGGACAAAGCATTGGTTAGAGAAAGCTTGAGTCCATGTGATATTTCGACAGTGCTCAGTCCGAAGAAAGATGGAGGCTGGAGGATGTGTACTGACTCGAGGGAAATCAATAAGATAACCATCAGGTACAGATTTCCATTACCAATGATGGATGATTTGATGGATTGCTTAAGTGGAGAGAATTTTTTTTCAAATATTGATTTGAAAAGTGGATATCATCAGATTCGTATGAGAGAAGGTGATGAATGGAAGACACCATTCAAGACCAATGAAGGTTTGTATGAATGGCTTGTCATGCCGTTTGGTCTAACAAACGCGCCAAGTACCTTCATGAGATTGATGAATGAAGTCCTAAAGGATTTCATCGGAAAATTTGTCATTGTGTATCTTGATGACATACTGATTTTCAGTAAAACGGAGGCAGAGCACCTGAAACATTTGGCTACAGTGATGCAGAGACTACAGCAAGAGAAGCTGTTGATAAATATGAATAAATCCTCATTCATGAAGACAGAGCTCATTTATTTGGGTTTTATTATTTCTGGAGATAAGTTGAGGATGGATCCAGATAAGGTGGAGGTAATTAAGAATTGGCCATCACCGAAGAGTATATTTGAGGTTCAAAGTTTTCACAGATTGGCTAGTTTCTATTGGAAGTTCATCAGGGATTTCAATGGAATTAGTGCACCAATGATGGACACACTGAAGAAGAGACACAAGTCTTTTCACTGGATAGAAGAAGCTGAGAAAAGATTCAATTTGTTAAAGAGGAAGATCACGGAACAACCAATTCTGGTGTTGCCGGATTTAAAAAGACATTTCAAGTAAAATGTGATGCAAGTGTATTTGCAATAGGGGCAGTCTTGAGCCAAGAAGACAGACCGATAGCATACTTCAGCGAGAAGTTGAATGAAGCCAAAATAAAATACTCAAGGTATGACAAGGAGTTCTATGCTATTATTCAAGCATTGAAGAAATGGAGACACTATTTGATTCCTAAGGAGTTTGTTTTATACAGTGACAATCATGATTTGCAATTTGTGACTCAACAGGAGAAGTTGAATCAAATACATGTTAAATGGGTTGAATACATGCAGAACTTTACTTTTGTAATTAAGCATATTTCTGGAACTGCTAACAAAGTTGTTGATGCTTTGAGCAGGAAATGTTTGCTATTGAAGGAGTTCAGAGTCAAAACACTGGGTTTTGATGATCTCACAAACATGTATAGAGATGATCTAGATTTTGGAGAGGTGTATGAAGCAGCTGAGAATCCAATTCTCAAGGACATGAGTCAATGGGTTGAATATACAATCCAGGACGGGTTGTTGTTCAGAGGTAATCGACTGTGTATTCCAAAGTGCTCCATGAGGGAGAATTTGCTGAAGGAGAAACATAGTTGAGGATTGGTCAGACATTTTGGTCATGACAAGACGTTCTCAAAGTTAAATGAGTCATATTTTTGGCCAGGAATGAGAGCAGACGTCAAAAGATCCGTGGACAGATGTACAATTTGTCAGCATTCAAAAGGAAAGAGGCAGAATGCAGGCTTATATCAACCGTTACCCATACCTGACAGGCCGTGGGATGCAGTAAGCATGGACTTCATATTGGGGCTACCAAGAACACAAAGAGGGTTTGACTCGATCTTTGTAGTGGTGGATAGATTTTCTAAGATGGCACACTTCATACCATATCAGAAAACCAGTGACGCAACACACATTGAGAATCTATTTTTCAAAGAATTCATTCGACTTCACGGCATACCAAGGAGCATAGTTTCGGATCGAGACACCGAATTCGTGGGACACTTCTGGAGAACCTTATGGAAAAAGCTGGGAACAAAATTGTTGTTCAGTTCAGCTTATCATCCTCAGATGGATGGACAGACAGAAGTTGTGAACATAGGCTCGGGAGACTTGCTGAGAAGTTTGGTGACTGAACATCACAGTCAATGGGACAACATTCTGCCACAGGCAGAATTTTCTTATAATGATTCGCTTAACAGGAGCTCAGGGCGGAGTCCGTGTTGAGTACATTTTTATGCTTCCTTTTTGCTCTATAAACCACACTTTTTCCTCTATATCCATCCATTTTGCCTTCATTTCATTCCATATTTTCCATAAAATAGGTTATGCAAGGTATATTTATCATTCTTTGGCTTAAGAATTGAGTTTTCTAAATTTTGGCATTAAAATTGAAAATTTATCAGAAATTACAGGATTTGACTAAATCTCGTAATTGCTCCTAGGTTCATGTACTTGCAGGACACCTGGGTGAAATCTAAGACTTGGGTCGTGATCCATGATGTACAAGGATGGATAATGAGCTATCATCTTCGATATTTGAGCCTTCCAGATGTCCAGTCAACGCTGGTCAAACAGGGCCACTTCAACAGAAAATACCCTGTTTTAGCCTTAAATCATGGACAGTTTTGGATTTTCGTGGGATTTGGCCATATATTATGGATCTGAAGGAGGCATTCGACCTTCCTAGGATATATTATGGATCTGATCATGATATTTAGGAGATTTATTAGCATTTTTAGTTTTGAAACTCTTGTATAAATACTCTTAAGCATAGACTAGTAAGACAACCTTGAATGTGAATGAAGAAACTTTGGAATTTGCACTCTTAAGATCACTTCTAGATTTTGTTCCTGATAACGCCTATGATATGATGATGTGAATGCTGTTGGATCTCTTTCTTAGCTGAGAAAACTCAAGTGTACCAGTGAAGCATTGGAGGGCCCCCTTTGCCAAACTAGTACACTCTTTCTTTATGTTCTTTTCAAGTAATCTTTGATACATGTTTTAGATTAGATCTTGTTGTAGATGAGTTTTATTCATATCTTGCTATAGTTAGATGCATTCCATAGCTAATTCATATGCTTAATGTTTCAAAGCCTTACTCATATTTTGAATGATTTCTTGAATAAGAATTCAATGTGTGGTTTGCCTTCAAGCATTAAGATAGTCATGAATGCTTTTTGAGTTATTTACGCTTTCAGTACTTTTGATTTAATTTGATGATAGTTGCTAATGAATGAATGAAAGAAGACAATGAATGCATCTCTTGAATAAGAGTTTTGTCCTTCTAGCATTTTGATAAGTCTTAGAACTAGTTTGAACATCTCTTGAATGCTTACTGTTAATACTCTTTAGGAAAAAAATTGTTGATTACTGTTATGGGATCTATGAATAGGACTTCTGAACAGAAGCTTAGCATCTCTTCCATATTCAGCCCTTAGAAGAGGTTTTGGTTTATTTCCATTAAAGATAAAATCTATCTCTAAATCCATATACTTTGGTTGTGCCTCTAAGTCTCACAAACACCGTATTGACAATCATTTGTACTCTAATTTACATCAGTAGATTGGAGCCTAACATTTTGGCGCCGTTGTCGGGGAGGCATATTTAGAGATAGGATTAAAATAAAACATATAGACATAAAATAAAATAAAACACAACATATAATTAATTCTAAGTTATGTTTCTTTATGTCTAAACTTAGGGATGATAAAGGAATATTTTTAAAACAAAACCCCCCCAAAACTAAT
Organism: Picea engelmannii; assembly: GCA_009831015.1. Lineage (NCBI taxonomy): Eukaryota > Viridiplantae > Streptophyta > Pinopsida > Pinales > Pinaceae > Picea > Picea engelmannii. Next base: position 269,894 of record ML778837.1, read on the forward strand.
CAACCATCTGTAGGAGAAGGAACATCTACAACTGAAAAATACAATTCTACTACACCAACTGCTGGAAAAATCACTTTGGAAGAATTAGAGGAAAAACAACGTTCAGGACAAAGGTTAACTCTCATAGAAAGACAAGTTATATTGGCTCATGAAGTAAAGAAGAAACAAATACAATCATAAATACCTCCTGTAGGAAAGAAAAAAGAAAATAAAACTATTTTTGAACAAATAGGACAACCTCTTTTTCCAACAGAAATATCTGACTGTACAACAAAAAATTTCTTTGCAATGTTAGAAGTTGATAGACAAGAAAGGGAGAGAATGGAAAGAGAATTAGAAAGGAAAAGAAATGAAGAAAGAGGAAGGAAAGAACGAGAGGATAGAGAATCACATCGAGAGAGGAGGAGTAAATGATGAAGAGGAGGAAGAAGAACATACTACATTTGCATTTCCTATAATTGATACACCAACTCTTTTAGGAGATGACATAAAAATGAAAAATATTCCTCCCTCTGTTCTTCCAAATTTCTTTGGCTTGTCTAATGAAGACCCTGATGCTTTCATGTTTGGATTTGACATCGTTTGTCGAACATATGGATATACCAATGATGCTCAAAAACTTTGTTTATTTCCTGCAACTTTGAAAGGATATGCATTAAAATGGTTCATGGGGTTGGGAGAAGCAACCATAGTATACTGGAATGACATGAAAAAGAAATTTCTTACAAAATATCAGCCCTATTTTAAGTCCAAAGACTCTAAAGCAGATATCTTTAAAATGTCTCAAAGTGAAGATGAAAGCTTAGAAGAATATCTAGAAAAATTTCTCTATAATATGCACAAATCTAAGCAATCTAATCTTCCTTTAGATGTCATTCGTACTATCTTTTTGAAGGGAGTTTTAGATGAAAATTTGGAGGCTCTTAATTTAATGGGGGCAGGGGATATTTCTCACCTTCCTTTACAAAAAATTGTTGAATTATGTAAGAAATATTCAAGGGGAATCTGTTTGAGAGATATAAAACTGATATTATGAACACATTTGGTTCACAAATTGACACATTGAAAGCTAAAAAGAAGCAAGAGGAACAAGATCAAGTACTAGCCATCTATTGCCCTAAATGTAGAAAAAAACATGCACCGAGAGAATGTCCTTTAGAGAAAATTCAAGTTTGTGGATTATGTACAAATAATCATGCCACTGATGATTGTCCAAGGTTAAAAGAATTACAAGCTACTCACATAGAAGAAGGACAATGAATGGAATCTCTTTATTGCTTAGCACCAAGAAAGCCTTGCCAGCCACGTTTCACAGGTATGTCTCAAATTTTTGCTCCTCAATTCTCTCAACAATTCCTCAGAATTTTCAAACTCCTATTCAAAATTCATCGAATGCACCCATGCCTTGGAAAACTTGGCCTCCTCAGCAGATACAAAACCAACCTCCTCAAGGTTGGCGAGGGTATGCTCAAGGAAATCAGCCATACCAACAGCCATACCAATAACCATATCAACCTTTTCCTTATCAACAGTTCCAGCATAATCAACCACAAAATTCATATTTTTAGTCATCACAACCTGCACCACAACTAACCCAACCACAAAAACTCCAGCTACCATCTAACCAACCTCCACCCAGACCAACTCAATTACCATCCCAACCAATCTCCAATCCTAATAATAAAGTGGAAAAACCCACGTATAACGTTGATGAAGGACCATCATACTCAATCATTCCTCTTCAAAATATCCACTTAAGGTCTGGGAAAGTTCTACCAAAGGATTCTCCTGTTATCATAGAAAAACAAATTGAAAAAGAGGAGATTCCTAGCACAGAAAAGTTACCAATAGACAATCAAATCCAGAAGGGTAAAAGATCAAATATCCAAACACCTCCTTTTCCAGAAAGGTTGGTTAAAGAGAAATTACCAATCTCTCTTCTTGAGTTTGATGTCTTAGATGAATTAAGAAATGTCTATGTGAAAATTCCTTTATTACAAGCTATTAAGGATATCCCAATCTATACAAAAACAATTAAGGAATTATGTTCAAAGAAAATTAACAAAATAAGGAAAGATCCACCAACAATTCATGTAATTGGAAATCTAGCAGGCCTAATGTCAAATACCATTTCAATAGAAAAATATGTTGACCCAGGAATTCCAATGGTAACC
>ML778837.1:302204-314561 GCA_009831015.1 Picea engelmannii
CATACAGATCATTCTGCCATAAAATATCTCATGAACAAACCTATTACTAATGGCAGGATAACAAGATGGTTGTTATTGATGCAGGAATTCAACATCACAGTCTTGAATAGACCTGGAAAGGAAAATCAAGTAGCTAATTTCCTATCTCGATTAAAAACCTCTGGTGAGATTGTTCATGTCTCAGATAATTTTCCTGACGATCACCTATTTGCAATTTTAGTTATAACTCCATGGTATGCTGATATAGCCAACTATTTATAATCAAGGAAGTTACCTCCATCTCTCACATCCAAAGAAAAGAAAAAGATAATTAAACAAAGTGCTAGATACACATGGATTGATGTAGATCTCTTTTATGCAGGATATGACCTCATAATTAGAAGATGTGTAAGACAAGATGAGATTTTAGAAATACTAAAAGCTTGCCATGATGAACCTTGTGGTGGTCATTTTGCAGATAAGAGGACAGCATACAAAATACTCAATTTAGGGTATTATTGGCCATCCATCTTCAAAGATTCCAAGAAATATGTCTGAAGTTTTGATAGTTGTCAAAGGATGGGAAAGCCACTTCCAACCGATGAGATGCCTCTCAAACCACAAGTTCACATTGAGCCATTTGAAAAACGGGATCTTGATTTCATTGGTCCAATAAATCCACCATAAAAAGGGAAGCAGTACATCCTAGTATGTACTGATTATGTTACAAAGTGGGTGGAAGCCAAAGCATTAGTGAGACCTACAGAACAGTCAGTGGTCAACTTCCTCTTTGAAGAAATATTTGTCAGATTTGGAGTATCCCGGGAGATTCTAACAGACCAAGGAGCACAATTTACTTATAAAATGGTGAAAGTCTTAGCAAGCAAATATCAGATCAAGTATCGAAAATCTACACCCTATCATCCACAAGAAAATGGACAGGTGGAATCTACTAACAAAACTTTAGAAGCAATCATGACCAAGACAGTCGAAACACATAGAAAATATTGATCAGACAACCTTCAAAAGCATTATGAGCATACATAATCACCTTTAAAAATAGTATTGGGTTCGCTCCTTATCAGCTGGTCTATGGTAAGCAAGTTTTGTTACCTATAGAATTTCAAATTCATACTTTTAAACTAGCAGCTGATTTAGGAATAGATCTTTCCGGAGCACAAAAAGAGAGGATCATGCAATTAAATCAATTGGATGAGATGAGACAAGCATCAGTTGAACACAACACTTTGATACAACAACAAAGGGCACATTGACATGATAAGTATATCAAGAAGAAACAATTCAAAGAAGGAGACTGGGCTTTGTTATTTGATTCAAAATCCAAAGATTTCAAAGCTAAATTTACAACTCATTGGCTTGGTCCATATGAGATTGCAGAAGTATATGACAATGGCTCAATCAAACTAAAAACAATAGACGATGAGGCAAGCCCAATCAATGGTCAATGGACATAGGCTAAAGCTCTACAATAAGCCTATAAACAAGGAAGACTTTCTGCAACAGATATCTTAACAGAATGAGATGGAAGTGTTGGAGAGACAGAATCATGTGTCTCCTTCACATTCTCCTTAAAAAAATATATAGAAAATAAAAATATAAAATATAAAAAAAAAGAAGAAAAAAAAGAGAAAAAGAAAAAAGGAGTTTAGTTCGGAAAATCCAGGAAACTGGCACAATATAAACTCAAATTTTGATTGGAAAACCAAGTAACATTGGCCAACCAAAATCCTTCAAAAAAAAAATATAATAATTTTCATCATTAACTTCTAGTTTCATTTTTCAGCTTCAAGAGTTTTACAAACATTTATCTCTGAGACTTGAGGACAAGTCAATAAATAAGGCTGAGGGGGATAAGGTATATATTTGGAAAACCCTTCAAGCCTTCTACAGATGACAACATGCATAAAAAAGAAAAAAGGAATTTCAATTCCATTCAGCAGAGGGATCTGAAGAAGATATCAATTCAATTTAGCAGAGGGACCTGAGGAAGATATCAATTCCATTCAACAGAGGGACCTGAGAAAGTATCCATTCCATTCAGCAGAGGGACCTGAGGAATATATCAATTCCATTCAGCAAGAGACCTGAGAAGAATATCAACTCCAATCAGCAGAGGGACCTAAGATACTAAGCAAAAGAAAAACAAGAGGAAATTGAAGACTTACAACAACATTCCATCCAACTTCAGTCAAGCAAAACACAATGAGCAAACAAGTTAGTATATATTTTCCTTTTTAATGCTTTAAATTTGAGAAATTCTTCCTAAACTAAGCAATGATAAATATCCTATCTTTCATTTCCCCTATATCATCTTTTCATCACTCCATTTTCATCCTCAAAAGCATTAAAAATGGTACTTAAAGGAACCAATTTTGGTTTCCAAAGGAGTTATAAGGAAGGTTCGGGTTTCAAATACAAACATTGTTTATTTTGAGCTGTCGAATGCTTTGTTTTTTAAGAGATAAGTTGCATACACAGACTGAAGTATTGTTGCATAGATTAAAGGTGGTTTGCATATACATTTAAAAGGGGTCATAAGAAGAAGGGTTCATGCTTGATGAAGAGGTTGGAAACGAATTAGTGAGTTATAAGTCAAGTGAACACATTTTAAAAGAAAAAAAAACCATTTCTTATGATGATTGCAACTAGGAGAGAAGTAAAAAGGTACAAATATAGCAGCACCTTCAGCTATGATCGCTGTACAATCCTTTTTTTAAATGATAAAGACCCTTTCTTAAAGTCTCCTCCAACGTTTTTCCTCCATAAGAGCAAAACGACTCAAACGATTTTCATGTTGGTTGTGTCTTACTTGCACGCTCCCCAGACTCGAACCACAGACGCACCCCTGCATACACTTACCTCCATTTCAAAATTGCACGCTCTGTTTCACCATGCCAGTGCCATCCCAAATCCCTACGCTATATCACATTGTTTCCTCCTACGCATTCCTATCCCGAAATTCTCTGATAAAAAATGAATTGTATGTTGACAATTTCACTGTCAACATACAACATTTTCTTTCTGTGGAAGAAAATGCGGAGGTTGAAGGAGATACGTCGTGAGCAAAGGCAGAGAACGTATCCAAATAGGGTCAACCACTGAAGGTAAGCCCGAACTCAAATAATTAAACATCCAAGTGTAAAATTCAACGTCCTGGGGCACATTTTGAACACAAGACAGTTCATTTTTAGCAGAGGCCGTCTGTAAGAAGGAAAATTGAGCTGGAACATAACAAGAAGCCTGAATTTTTTTTTCAAAATTACCAGGTATGCCCTTGCATAATTTTTTTATGATTGAAGAACAGAGAACAGCTTTAGAATTTTGAAAAATATGAGAATTCCTTTTCTTATTGAACAAGAAATCTTATTGAAGACCATGCACAAAATTAAATCCAAACAGAGTCTGAAAGTTTAGGAAATTTTGGTCAAAAGAATTGCAGGGTTGAAGCTTTTAGACCTCCTTTATTTAAACAGTGGAAATATTTTAGGTCTTGCTCTTAAAACTTGGAAGTATGGTATCTAGATATGAACCAGGGAAGCTTGTTACATTAGAAATACACAGGGATTGTATACAAATTTTGGAGCAAAAACAGTGGATAGGTTTCTTTGAAAAATTTGACGGATCTTGTGAAGAAGTTGCTTTAGAATTTGCTCACTCATTTGATGGGGAAAGGGCTACTTTTGGAAACCTTACCATTAGGATCTCTGAAGATAGAATTGCACATGTCACTGGACTTTCTCAAATAGGAGAGAGATATTTTAAAACTAGGCATTTTAAAGTTAAATTATGGGCACCTTTTATTTCCAGGTCAAGGGTAGCAGCAGTAAATTGGAAGAAGAGAATTCCAAGGAGTTGGTTGATTCATCCTTGGGATGAATTAGCATACCTCATATAGAAATTTATAGCTTGTGAGGGAAGGTTTAACATCATCTACCTATATCATATTAAACTACTACAACACTTAAAAGGTGACTGTGAAATCAATATGCCTTATTTTCTATTACAAAGCCTTTTTAAGATGGCTAAGGTTGTCCAGAAACAAGGAAGGAACACAGAAAATAGTTTATATCACTGTGGTTTTATTAAAATGATCATTATATATGAACTACAGAAGCAAAATTTGACTTGGCAACAATTTATCATTGAAAATGGTTTTGAAACAATAAAGGAGGAAGAAGAAGAGGAACAAATTTTGGTTGTGACTGATGATGAGGAAGAAGTACAGAACCCTAAGTCAACAAGCTCAAAACCACCTATGGGGAAGAGAAGAACAAGAAGCATGGTTATAAAGGAGAAAGAACTTAAGGAAAAAGACAAGATTTTTACCACATATGAAAGAAAATCAAGAAAACGCCAACAAGTTCAAAATGGCCAAATACAAGAAAATGATGATGAAGCACAACAAGCACAGTATGCACATATTCAGACTCTAGAGGCACAATCATTGGGAAATGATGGTTTTAAGGAACATGAAACTTCCACATATGAACAAATGAGAGAAGATGTGGAAAAATTAATTAAAGACATGAAAGAAGAACTTCAAATGGAAGAAGTGGCTGGTGGATCCACATCTGAACTTGATAGGAAAAATAAGAAAATAAGGAAAATGAAGAGAAAAATCAAGGAAATTGAAGTCTTAGAAAGATACATAAAAACAGAGAATGAAATGCTAAGAATTCAAAGCCATAAAACTCAGGAGGAGAATGAAACTTTGAAGAAAAATAACAAGAAGCTTCAAAAATAGAACAAGTTAATTTCCAAACAAGCCTATAAGTGGTTTCAACAGAAAAAGACATATAAAAAGAAATACCAAAGAATGAAAGCACTTCATACAACTCAGGTGAATGTGGAAACATTATTGCAGGCAGCAGAGGTGGCAGAAGATCAGTGACAGAGGTTCAGGGACATTTTTGTGCATGAGGACATGCAAGGACTTCCTCTTGGGGGAGATGTTGAGTACATTTTTATGCTTCATTTTTTCTCTATAAACCACACTTTTGCCTCTATATCCATCCATTTTGCCTTCATTTCATTCCATATTTTCCATAAAACAACTTATGCAAGGTATATTTATCATTGTTTGGCTTAACAATTGAGTTTTCTAAATTTTGGCATTAAAATTGAAAATTTATCAGAAATTACAGGATTTTACTAAATCCCGTAATTGCTCTTAGGTTCGTGTACTTGCAGGACACCTGGGAAAAATCTAAGACTTTTTTCGTCATCCCTAATGTACAAGGATGGATAATGAGCTATCAACTTCGAGATTTGAGCCTTCCAGATGTCCGGTCAACACTGGTCAAACAGGGCCACTTTGAACATAAAATACTCTGTTTTAGCCTTAAATCATGGATAGTTTTGGATTTTCGTCGGATTTGGCCATATATTATGGATCTAAAGGAGGAATTAGACCTTCCTAGGATATATTATGGATCTGATCATGATATTTAGGATATTTATTAGCATTTTTAGTTTTGAAACTCTTGTATAAATACTCTTAAGCATAGACTAGTAAGACAACCTTGAATGTGAATGAAGACACTTTGGAATTTGCACTTTTAAGATCAGATCTACGTTTTGTTCCTGATAATGCCTATGATATGATGATGTGAATGCTGCTGGAGCTCTTTCTTAGCTGAGACAACTCAAGTGTACCAGTGAAGCATTGGAGGGCCCCCTTTGCCAAACTAGTACACTCTTTCTTTATGTTCTTTTCAAGTAATCTTTGATACATGTTTTAGATTAGATCTTGTTGTAGATGAGTTTTATTCATATATTGTTGTAGTTAGATGAATTCCATAGCTAAGTCATATGCTTAATGTTTCAAAGCCTTACTCATATTGTGAATGATTTCTTGAATAATAATTCAATGTGTGGTTTGCCTTCAAGCATTAAGATAGTCATGGATGCTTTTTGAGTTATTTACGCTTTCAGTACTTTTGATTTAATTTGATGATAGTTGCTAAGGCATGAATGAAAGAAGAAAATGAATGTATCTCTTGAATAAGAGTTTTGTCCTTCTAGCATTTTGATAAGTCTTAGAACTAGTTCGAACATCTCTTGAATGCTCACTGTTAATACTCTTTAGGAAAACAATTGTTGATTACTGTTATGAGATCTATGAATAGGACTTCTGAACAGAAGTTTAACATCTCTTCCATATTCATCCCTTAGAAGAGGTTTTGGTTTATTTCCATTAAAGATAAAAGCTATCTCTAAATCCATATACTTTGGATGTGCCTCTAAGTCTTACAAACACCGGATTGACAATCATTTGTACTCTAATTTACATCAGTAGATTGGAGCCTAGCATTTTGGCACCGTTGCCGGGGAGGCATATTTAGAGATAGGATTAAAAAAAAACATATATACATAAAATAAAATAAAACACAACATAGAATTACTTTTAAGTTATGTTTATTTATGTCTAAACTTAGGGATGATAAAGGCAGATTTTTAAAACAAAACCCCCCCAAAACTAATCAACCATCTGTAGGAGAAGGAACATCTACAACTGAAAAATACGATTCTACTACACCAACTGCTGGAAAAATCACTTTGGAAGAATTAGAGGAAAAACAATGTTCAGGACAAAGGTTAACTCTCATAGAAAGACACGTTTTATTGGCTCATGAAGTAAAGAAGAAACAAATACAATCATAAATACCTTCTGTAGGAAAGAAAAAAGAAAAGAAAACTATTTTTGAACAAATAGGACAACCTCTTTTTCGAACAGAAATATCTGACTGTACAACAAAAAACTTCTTTGCAATGTCAGAAGCTGATAGACAAGAAAGGGAGAGAATGGAAAGAGAATTATAAAGGAAAATAAATGAAGAAAAAGGAAGGAAAGAATGAGAGGATAGAGAATCACATCGAGAAGAGACAAGAGGAGGAGGAAATGATGAAGAGGAGGAAGAAGAACATACTACATTTGCATTTCCTGTAGTTGATACACCAACTCTTTTAGGAGATGACATAAAAATGAAAAATATTCCTCCCTCTGTTCTTCCAATTTTCTCTGGCTTGTCTATTGAAGACCCTGATGCTTTCATGTTTGAATTTGGCATCGTTTGTCGAACATATGGATATACCAATGATGCTCAAAAACTTCGTTTATTTCCTGCAACTTTGAAAGGATATGCATTAAAATGGTTCATGGGGTTGGGAGAAGCAACCATAGTATACTGGGATGACATGAAAAATAAATTTCTTAGAAAATATCATCCCTATTTTAATTCCAAAGACTCTAAAGAATATATCTTTAAAATGTCTCAAAGTGAAGATGAAAGCTTAGAAGAATATCTAGAAAAATTTCGCTATAATATGCACAAATCTAAGCAATCTAATCTTCCTTTAGATGTCATTCGTACTAACTTTTTGAAGGGAATTTCAGATGAAAATTTGGAGGCTCTTAATTTAATGGGGGCAGGGGATATTTCTCACCTTCCTTTCCCAAAAATTGCTAAATTATGTAAGAAATATTCAAGGGGAAAAGATAAAAGAGGACGAGGACAAAGAGATATTGTGACCAAGTCAACTAAATCAATTTCTAATGGTGTTACTAAATCAAAATTAGGGAATCTGTTTGAGATCTTTAAAACTGATATTATGAGCACATTTGGTTCACAAATTGACACATTGAAAGCTAAAAAGAAGCAAGAGGAACAAGATCAAGTACTAGCCATCTATTGTCCTAAATTTAGAAAAAAACATGCACCATGAGAATGTCCTTTAGACAAAATTCAAGTTTGTGGAATATGTACAGCTAATCATGCCACTGATGATTGTCTGAGGTTAAAAGAATTACAAGCTACTCACATATAAGAAGGAAAAGGAATGGAATCTCTTTATTTCTTAGCACCAAGGAAGCCTTGGCAGCCACGTTTCATAGGTATGTCTCAAAATTTTTTTCCTCAATTGTCTCAACAGTTTCCTCAAAATTTTCAAACTCATATTAAAAATTCATGGAATGCACCCATGCGTTGGAAAACTTGGCCTCCCTAGCAGATCCAAAACCAACCTCCTCAAGGTTGGCGAGCGTATGCTCAAGGAAATCAACCATACCAACAGCCATACCAACAGCCATATCAACCTTTTCCTTATCAACAGTTCTAGCAGAATAAATGACAAAATTCATATTTTCAGTCATCACAACCTGCACCACAACTAACCCAACCACAACAACTCCAGCTACCATCTAACCAACCTCCACCCAGACCATCTCAATTACCATCCCAACCAATCTCCAATACTAATAATAAAGTGGAAAAACCCATGTATAACATTGATGAAGGACCATCATACTCAATCCTTCCTCTTCAACATATCCACTTAAGGTCTAGGAAAGTTATACCAAAGGATTCTCTTGTTATCATAGAAAAACAAATTGAAAAAGAGGAGATTACTAGCACAGAAAAGCTACCAATAGACAATCAAATCTAGAAGGGTAAAACATCAAATATCCAAACACCTCCTTTTTCAGAAAGGTTGGTTAAAGAGAAATTACCAATCTCTCTTCCTGAGTTTGATGTCTTAGATGAATTAAGAAATGTCTGTGTGAAAATTCCTTTATTATAAGCTATTAAGGATATCCCAATCTATACAAAAGCAATTAAGAAATTATGTTCAAAGAAAATTAACAAAATAAGGAAAGATCCACCAACAATTCATGTAATTGGAAATCTAGCAGGCCTAATGTCAAATACTATTTCAATCGAAAAATATGTTGACCTGGGAATTCCAATGGTAACCATAACAATCAACAATTTTTCAATCTCTAAAACATTAATTGACTTAGGAGAAGCTATCAATGTGATGACATTAGAGACAATGAGACATTTGAATATGCAAAATCTTCGACGAACCACTACGGTCTTAGAATTAGTTGATGGATCTAAAGTAGTTCATGAAGGTATACTTAAAGATATCACAGTTTCTTTGCATTCTTGGGAGTATCCAGTAGATTTCCTGGTCCTTCAACCAAAATCTAATCTAGGAGGCCATCCATTGATCCTTGGAAGACCTTGGTTGGCCACAAGAGATGCTTTCATCGGTTGTAGAATAGGGAATATGATTATCTCACATGGAACTGAAAGGAAACAAATCACACTTTATCCTCCTACTCAAAAACCTTCTGTAATAGATCAATTACCTTGGCTTGATGAAACCAAGCAACAACAGGAAGAAGTAATTCAACCTATATTAAGTATTAATCAAGCCTTTGATTTTAGGGAGGAAAACAATGACGATCTATTAGACTATTTCATTTATGAACCAAATATCTCAGAAGAATTAAGAGACACAAAATACATTGCTGCAGATGAGATCTTAGGACAAACTTTTCAAGAAAATTGCACAATTCATTCTTTAGAGTCAACATTTAATGACATTTTCCCAGTTATCTCTATGGAAAATACTCAAAGAAAAATAATTGAAATTAGTCCTGGGAAATACTTGAATATAGCCACAAACTTTGAACCATCCCAGTAAGAACAATTAATTGCACTATTGAAGAAATATCATAAAGCATTTGCTTGGGAATATACTGATATGCAAGGAATTCATCCTGAAACATGCACTCATCATATCTACATATATGATAACATAAGATCACTCAGACAACCACAACAAAGAATGAATCCAATATTGAAAGAGGTAGTCAAAGAAGAATTACAGAAATTATTAAAGGTAGGATTCATCTACCCTATCTCTCACAGTCAATGGGTTTCTCCATTAGTTGTTGTACCTAAGAAAAATGGGAAATAGATAATTTGTGTAGACTATAGAGAATTGAACAAAGAAACACTTAGAGATCATTTTCCATTACCATTCATAGATCAAGTCTTAGATTCACTAGCTGGGAAAAAATATTTTTCCTTCCTAGATGGATTTAGTGGCTATAACCAAATCAATATAGCATTAGAGGATCAGGACAAAACTACTTTTACATGCCCTTGGGGTACATATTCTTATAAGGTATTACCTTTTGGTTTATGTAATGCTCTAGCTACTTTTCAAAGAGCAGTCCTGGCCATTTTTGTTGATTTAGTACATGAATGTGTAGAGGTATATATGGATGATTTTTCTGTGCATGGTGATTCTTTTGAAAAATCCTTGAAAAACTTGGAAAAAGTCCTAATAAGATGCATAGAAACAAATTTGTCTCTTAGCAATGAAAAATGTTATATGATGTTAACTGAAGGAGTAGTATTGGGTCATCATATTTCATCATCGGGAATAACAGTGGATCCTGCAAAAATACAAATCATTGTAAATCTACCAGAACCAATTAGCAAAACGATGTGAGAAGTTTTATTGGATATGCAGGCTATTACCGAAGATTCATTGAAAATTTTAGTAAAATAGCTTTGCCATTATTCAAATTACTTGCAAAAGATATACATTTTCATTGGAATACTAATTGTCAAAATGCCTTTCAGAAGCTCAAAGACAAGCTATCAACATCACCTATATTAAGAGGGCCTAATTGGGCTTTACCATTTCACATCTCTACAGATGCATTAGATACTGCAATAGGGGCATCATTGGGTCAAAAGGAAAATGTTATGACTTATGCTATTTACTTCATTAGCAAAAATCTAACCCCTGCAGAGTTGAATTACACAGTCACAGAGAAAGAAATGTTGGCAGTAGTACATGTTGTGAATAAATTTCGTCACTACATCACTGTTTATGAAGTCTTTATCCATAGAGATCATTCTGCCATAAAATATCTCGTGAACAAACCTATTACTAATGGCAGGATAACAAGATTGTTGTTATTGATGCAAGAATTCAACATCACAGTCTTGAATAGACCTGGAAAGGAAAATCAAGTAGTTGATTTCCTGTCTCGATTAAAAACCTCTGGTGAGATTGTTCCTGTCTTAGATAATTTTCCTGATGAGCACCTATTTGCAATTTCAGTTATAACTCCATGGTATGCTGATATAGCCAACTATTTATCATCAGGGATGTTACCTCCATCTCTCACATCGAAAGAAAAGAAAAAGATAATTAATCAAAGTGCTAGATACACATGGATTGATGGAGATCTCTTTTATACAGGATATGACCTCATAATTAGAAGATGTGTAAGACAAGATGATATTTTAGAAATACTAAAAGCTTGCCATGATGAACCTTGTGGTGGTCATTTTGCAGATAAGAGGACAACATACAAAATACTCAATTTAGGGTATTATTGGCCATCCATCTTCAAAGATTCCAAGAAATTTGTCCGACGTTGTGATAGCTGCCAAAGGATGGGAAAGCCACTTCCAACCGATGAGATGCCTCTCAAACCACAAGTTTACATTGAGCCATTTGAAAAATGGGATCTTGATTTCATTGGTCAAATCAATCCACCATCAAAAGGGAAGCAGTACATCCTAGTATGTACCGATTATGTTACAAAGTGGGTGGAAGCCAAAGCATTAGTGAGAGCTATAGAATAGCTAGTGGTCAACATCCTCTTTGAAGAAATATTTGTCAGATTTGGAGTACCCCGGGAAATTGTAACAGAACAAGGAGGACAGTTTACTTCTAAAATGGTGAAAGACTTAGCAAGAAAATATTAGATCAAGCATCGAAAATCTACACCCTATCATCCACAAGCAAATGAACAAGTGGAATCTACTAACAAAACTTTAGAAGCAATCATGACCAAGACAGTCCAAACACATAGAAAAGATTGGTCAGACAAGATTCAAGAAGCATTATGGGCATACAGAATCACCTATAAAAACAGTATTGGGTTCACTCCTTATCAGTTGGTCTATGGTAAGCAAGTTTTGTTACCTATAGAATTTCAAATTCATACTTTTAAACTAGCAGCTGATTTAGGAATAGATCTTTCCGAAGCACAAAAAGAGAGGATCATGCAATTAAATCAATTGGATGAGAATAGACAGGCAGCAGTTGAACACAACACTTTGATACAACAACAAAGGGCACATTGGCATGATAAGTATATCAAGAAGAAACAATTCAAAGAAGGAGACTCGGCTTTGTTATTTGATTCAAAATTCAAAGATTTCAAAGCTATATTTACAACTCATTGGCTTGGTCCATATGAGATTGCAAAAGTATATGACAATGGCTCAGTCAAACTAAAAACAATAGAGGATGAGGCGAGCTCATTCATGGTCAATGGACATAGGCTAAATATCTACAATAAGCCTGTAAACAAGGAAGACTTTCTACAACAGATATCTCAACAAAATGAGATGGAAGTGTTGGAGAGACAGAATCATGTGTCTTCTTCACATTCTCCTTAAAAAAATATATATAAAAAATAAAAATAAAAAATATATAAAAAAAAAAGAAAAAAAAAGAGAAAAAGAAAAAAAGAGT
>ML778837.1:335023-346478 GCA_009831015.1 Picea engelmannii
TTGACTTACCAGAGTATTAAAGGCATTTAGATGTTCTGTCACAGAATCTCCATCTTCCATCCTAAGATGATACATCTTCTTTCGAAGAAACAACTTGTTTACCAGGGACTTTGATTGATACAAATTCCCTAACTTATCCCATAATTCCTTGGCTATAGATTCTCCCGAGACAGTCAACAACACCGAATCTGCCAGGCAGAGTCGAATCGTACTCCTTGCTCTTCTGTCCAACTTGTCCCAATCTTCCTTCAACATACCAGTAACTGGTGTACTAGTAGTTTGTGTACTAGTCGGTTGTGTACCAGTAGCCTGTGTGCTTGTAGATGGTGTACTAGTAGGCTGTGTACCAGGATCCACAGTGATCCATTGTTCTTTGTCTACAAGAAGGTCCTCCATCTTGAGCTTCCATAGCTCAAAGTTTTTACCGTTGAAATTCTCTATCTCGATTCTAGATGAGCTCGACATTCCTCTTACTTTACTCGAATCTCCACTGCAAAAGCTCCCACTAAACCCAGGTTTATCACAGACCCAAGATAAACTTGATCTATCAAGACCGAGCCAAACCCTCAGCAACAAAGGCGTCCCTCTGAAGCCAAAAACGTGCTCTGATACCACATATAAGTTTTAAACCTGCGAAGTAAAGCAATGCATATAGATTCTTAAGCAATACAAAAATTAATCAATGGCTCATACACAGAGTACACAGATATTTTTACCAGAAACCCTCAACCGGGAAAACCTTTTCTTATTTTCATTATATTGAATTTCACCATTCGCCATACAATATATACAATGTTTTTAGGTATTCCGTAGATACCAAAACCCTAATCCCTTAATTCAGGATTAATTTACAAATCATCTAAAAATAGCAAAATCCGCTAAAAATAGCAAAACCCGTCCAAAAATTTTTTTTGGGGTACTGCCCCGAACCCTGTCGGCCCCAGGCTACCGCCCGGTGCTGAACGTTGCGCGTAACCAAAGGGGGGCATACCTGCCCCCCCCTGGGACACCCCTAGGAAAGCGCCTGGCGCACACGACAGAGCTCTAAGTGAAGGGATCATCAAACGCAGTTATCGTATCTGACACACCCACACACACACACATGCAAAGAATATAACACACACCCAACAAATGTGTGGTTTGCCTTCAAGCATTAAGATAATCATGAATGATTTTTGATTTATTTGCGCTTTCAATACTTTTGATTTAATTTGATAATAGTTTCTAATGAATGAATGAAAGAAGACAATGAATGCATCTCTTGAATAAGAGTTTTGTCCTTCTAGCATTTTGAGAAGTCTTAGAACTAGTTCGAACATCTCTTGAATGCTTACTGTTAATACTCTTTAGGAAAAAAATTGTTGATTACTGTTATGAGATCTATGAATATGACTTCTGAACATAAGCTTAGCATCTCTTCCATATTTAGCCCTTAGAAGAGGTTTTGTTTTATTTCCATTAAAGATAAAAGCTATCTCTAAATCCATATACTTTAGATGTGCCTCTAAGTCTTACAAACACCGTATTGACAATCATTTGTACTCTAATTTACATCAGTAGATTGGAGCCTTACATTTTGGCGACGTTGCCGGGGAGGCATATTTAGAGATAGGATTAAAAAAAAACATATATACATAAAATAAAAATAAAACACAACATAGAATTAATTTTAAGTTATGTTTCTTTATGTCTAAACTTAGGGATGATAAAGGCAGATTTAAAAAAAAAAAAAAACCCCAAAACTAATCAACCATCTGTAGGAGCAAGAACATCTACAACTGAAAAATATGAATCTACTAGAGCAACTGCTGGAAAAATCACTTTGAAAGAATTAGAGGAAAAACAACGTTCAGGACAAAGGTTAAATCTCATAGAAAGACAAGTTCTATTGGCTCATGAAGTAAATAAGAAACAAATACAATCATAGATACCTTTTGTAGGAAAACAAAAAGAAAAGCAAACTATTTTTGAACAAATAGGACAACCTCTTTTTCCAACAGAAATATCTGACTGTACAACAAAAAACTTCTTTGCAATGTCAGAAGCTGATAGACAAGAAAGGGAGAGAATGGAAAGAGAATTAGAAAGGAAAATAAATGAAGAAATATGAAGGAAAGAATTAGAGGATAGAGAATCACATCGAGAAGAGACAAGAGGAGGAGGAAATGATGAAGAGGAGGAAGAAGAACATACTACATTTGCATTTCCTATAGTTGATACACCAACTCTTTTAGGAGATGACATAAAAATGAAAAATATTCCTCCCTCTGTTCTTCCAAATTTCTTTGGCTTGTCTACTGAAGACCCTGATGCTTTCATGTTTGAATTTGACATCATTTGTCGAACATATGGATATACCAATGATGCTCAAAAACTTCGTTTATTTCCTACAACTTTGAAAGGATATGCATTAAAATGGTTCATCGGGTTGGGAGAAGAAACCATAGTATACTGGGATGACATGAAAAATAAATTTCTTACAAAATATCAGCCCTATTGTAAGTCCAAAGACTCTAAATAAGATATCTTTAAAATGTCTCAAAGTGAAGACGAAAGCTTAGAAGAATATCTAGAAAAATTTCTCTATAATATGCACAAATCTAAGCAATATAATCTTCCTTTAGATGTCATTCATACTATCTTTTTGAAGGGAATTTCAGATGAAAATTTGGAGGCTCTTAATTTAATGGGGGCAGGGGATATTTCTCACCTTCCTTTCCAAAATATTTCTGAATTATGTAAGAAATATTCAAGGGGAAAAGATAAAAGAGGATGAGGACAAAGAGATATTGTGACAAAGTCAACTAAATCAATTTCCAATGGTGTTACTAAATCAGGATTAGGGAATCTGTTTGAGAGCTTTAAAACTGATATTATGAACACATTTGGTTCACAAATTGACACATTGAAAGCTAAAAAGAAGCAAGAGGAACAATATCAAGTACTAGCCATCTATTGTCCTAAATGTAGAAAAAAACATGCATCGAGAGAATGTCCTTTAGACAAAATTCAAGTTTGTGGATTATGTACAGATAATCATGCCACTGATGATTGTCCAAGGTTAAAAGAATTACAAGCTACTCACATAGAAGAAGGACAAGGAATGGAATCTCTTTATTACTTAGCACCAAGGAAGCCTTGGCAGCCACATTTCACAGGTATGTCTCAAAATTTTGCTCCTCAATTCTCTCAACAATTTCCTCAGAATTTTCAAATTCCTATTCAAAATTCATGGAATGCACCCATACCTTGGCAAACTTGGCCTCCTCAGCAGAGCCAAAACCAACCTCCTCAAGTTTGGCGAGGGTATGCTCAAGGAAATCAGCCATACCAACAGCCATATCAACCTTTTCCTTATCAACAGTTCCAGCAGAATCAACCACAAAATTCATATTTTCAGTCATCACAACCTGCACCACAACTAACCCAACCACAACAACTTCAGCTACCATCTAACCAACCTCCACCCAGACCAACTCAATTACCATCCCAAACAATCTCCAATCCTAATAATAAAGTGGGAAAACCCATGTATAACATTGATGAAGGACCATCATACTCAATCCTTCCTCTTCAAAATATCCACTTAAGGTCTAGGAAATTTCTACCAAAGGATTCTCCTGTTATCATAGAAAAACAAATTGAAAAAGAGGAGATTCCTAGCACAGAAAAGATACCAATAGACAATCAAATCCAGAAGGGTAAAATATCAAATATCCAAACACCTCCTTTTCCAGAAAGGTCGGTTAAAGAGAAATTACCAATCTCTCTTCCTGAGTTTGATGTCTTAGATGAATTAAGAAATGTCTGTGTGAAAATTCCTTTATTACAAGCTATTAAGGATATCTCAATCTATACAAAATCAATTAAGGAATTATGTTCAAAGAAAATTAAAAAAATAAGGAAAGATCCACCAACAATTCATGTAATTGGAAATCTAGCAGGCCTAATGTTAAATACCATTTCAATCGAAAAATATGTTGACCCAGGAATTCCAATGGTAACCATAACAATCAATAATTTTTCAATCTCTAAAACATTAATTGACTTAGGAGCAGCTATCAATGTGATGACATTAGAGACAATGAGACATTTGAATCTGCAAAATCTTCGACCAACCACTACGGTCTTAGAATTAGTTGATAGATCTAAAGTAGTTCCTGAAGGTATACTTAAAGATATCACAGTTTCTTTGGATTCTTGGGAGTATCCAGTAGATTTCTTGGTCCTTCAACCAAAATATAATCTAGGAGGCCATCCATTGATCCTTGGAAGACCTTGGTTGGCCACAACAGATGATTTCATTGGTTTTAGAACAGGGAATATGATTATCTCACATGGAACTGAAAGGAAACAAATCACACTTTATCCTCCTACTCAAAAACCTTCTGTAATAGATCAATTACCTTGGCTTGATGAAACAAAGCAACGATAGGAAGAAGTAATTCAACCTATATTAAGTATCAATCAAGCCTTTGATTTTAGGGAGGAAAACAATGAAGATCTATTAGACTATTTCATTTCTGAACCAGATATCTCAGAAGAATTAAGAGACACAAAATACATTGCTGCAGATGAGATCTTAGGACAAACTTTTCAAGAAAATTGCACAATTCATTCTTTAGAGTTAGCATTTAATGACATTTTTCGAGTTATCTCTATGGAAAATACTCAAAGAAAAATAATTGAAATTAGTCCTGGGAAATACTTGAATATTGGCACAAACTTTGAACCATCCCAGGAAGAACAATTAATTGTACTATTGAAGAAATATCATAAAGAATTTGCTTGGGAATATACTGATATGCAGGGTATTCATCCTGAATCATGCACTCATCATATCTACACAGATAATAACATAAGACCACTCAAACAACCACAATAAAGAATGAATCCAATATTGAAAGAGGTAGTCAAAGAAGAATTACAAAAATTATTAAAGGTAGGATTCATCTACCCTATCTCTTACAGTCAATGGGTTTCTCCATTAGTTCTTGTACCTAAGAAAAATGGGAAATGGAGAATTTGTGTAGACTATAGAGAATTGAACAAAGCAACACTTAGAGATCATTTTCCATTACCATTCATAGATCAAGTCTTAGATTCACTAGCTGGGAAAAAATATTTTTCCTTCCTAGATGGATTTAGTGGCTATAACCAAATCAATATAGCATTAAAGGATCAGGACAAAACTACTTTTACATTCCCTTGGGGTACATATGCTTATAAGTTATTACCTTTTGGTTTATGTAATGCTCCAGCTACTTTTCAAAGAGTAGTCCTGGCCATTTTTGCTGATTTAGTATGTGAATGTGTAGAGGTATATATGGATGATTTCTCTGTGCATGGTGATTCTTTTGACAAATCCTTGAAAAACTTGGAAAAAGTCCTAATAAGATGAATAGAAACAAAATTGTCTCTTAGCAATGAAAAATGTTTTATGATGTTAACTAAAGGAGTAGTATTGGTCATCATAATTCATCATCAGGAATAACAGTGGATCCTGCAAAAATACAAATCATTGTAAATCTACCAAAACCAATTAGCCAAAAAGACGTGAGAAGTTTTCTTGGATATGCGGGCTATTACCGAAGATTCATTGAAAATTTTAGTAAAACAACTTTGCCATTATTCAAATTACTTGCAAAAGATATACATTTTCATTGGAATACTAATTGTCAAAATGTCTTTCAGAAGCTCAAAGACAAGCTATCAACAACACCTATATTAAGAGGGCCTAATTGGGCTTTACCATTTCACATCTCTACAGATGCATCGGATACTGCAACAGGGGCATCATTGGGTCAAAAGGAAAATCTTATGATTTATGCTATTTACTTCATTAGCAAAAATCTAACCCCTACAGAGTTGAATTACACATTCACATAGAAAGAAATGTTGGTAGTAGTACATACTGTGAATAAATTTCATCACTACATCACTGGTTATGAATTCTTTATCCATACAGATCATTCTTCCATACAATATCTCATGAACAAACCTATTACTAATGGCAGGATAACAAGATGGTTGTTATTGATGCAGGAATTCAACATCACAGTCTTGAATAGACCTGGAAAGGAACATCAAGTAGTTGATTTCCTGTCTCAATTAAAAACCTCTGGTGAGATTGTTCCTGTCTCAAATAATTTTTCTGATGAGCACCTATTTGCAATTTCAGTTATAACTCCATGGTATGTTGATATAGCCGATTATTTATCATCAGGGATGTTACCTCCATCTCTCACATCCAAAGAAAAGAAAAAGATAATTAAACAAAGTGCTAGATACACATGGATTGATGGAGATCTCTTTTATGCAAGATATGACCTCATAATTAGAAGATGTGTAAGACAAGATGAGATTTTAGAAATACTAAAAGCTTGTCATGATGAACCTTGTGGTGGTCATTTTGCAGATAAGAGGATAGCATACAAAATACTCAATTTAGGGTATTATTGGCCATCCATCTTCAAAGATTCCAAGAAATATGTCTGAAGTTGTGATAGCTGCCAAAGGATGAGAAAGCCACTTCCAACCGATGAGATGCCTCTCAAACCACAAGTTCACATTGAGCCATTTGAAAAATGAGATCTTGATTTCATTGGTCCAATAAATCCACCATCAAAAGGGAAGCAGTACATCCTAGTATGTACTTATTATGTTACAAAGTGGGTAGAAGCCAAAGCATTAGTGAGAGCTACAAAATAGTCAGTGGTCAACTTCCTCTTTGAAGAAATATTTGTCAGATTTGGAGCACCCCGGGAGATTGTAACAGACCAAGGAGCACAGTTTACTTCTAAAATGGTGAAACACTTAGCAAACAAATATCAGATCAAGCATCGGAAATCTACACCCTATCATCCACAAGCAAATGGACAGGTGGAATCTACTAACAAAACTTTAGAAGAAATCATGACCAAGACAGTCCAAACACATAGAAAAGATTGGTCAGACAAGCTTCAAGAAGCATTATGGGCATACATAATCACCTATAAAAATAGTATTGGGTTCACTCCCTATCAGCTGGTCTATGGTAAGCAAGTTTTGTTACCTATAGAATTTCAAATTCATACTTTTAAACTAGCAACTGATTTAGGAATAGATCTTTCCAAAGCACAAAAAGAGAGGATCTTGCAATTAAATCAATTGGATGAGATGAGACAGGAAGCAGTTGAACACAACACTTTGATACCACAACAAAGGGCACATTGGCATGATAAGTATATCAAGAAGAAATAATTCAAAGAAGGAGACTGGGCTTTGTTATTTGATTCAAAATTCAAAGATTTCAAAGCTAAATTTACAACTCATTGGCTTGGTCCATATGAGATTGTAGAAGTATATGACAATGGCTCAGTCAAACTAAAAACAATAGACGATGAGGCGAGCTCATTCATGGTCAATATACATAGGCTAAAGATCTACATTAAGCCTGCAAACAAGGAACACTTTCTGCGGCAGATATCTCAGCAAAATGAGATGGAAGTGTTGGAGAGACAGAATCATGTGTCTCCTTCACATTCTCCTTAAAAAAATATATAAAAAATAAAAATAAAAAAATATATAAAAATAAAAAGAAGAAAAAAAAGAGAAAAAGAAAAAAGGAGTTTAGTTGTCAAAATCCAGGAAACTGGCACAATATAAACTCGAATTTTGATTGGAAAACCAAGTAACATTGGCCAACAAGAATTCTTATAAAAAAAAAAATATAATAATTTTCATCATTAACTTCTAGTTTCATTTTTCAACTTCAAAAGTTTTACAAACATTTATGTCTGAGACTTGAGGACAAGTCAATAAATAAGGCTGAGGGGGATAAGGTATATATTTTGAAAACCCTTCAAGCCTTCTACAGATGACAACGTGCATAAAAAAAAAGAAGGAATTTCAATTCCATTCATCAGAGGGACCTGAGGAAGATATCAATTCAATTTAGCATAGGGACCTGAGGATGATATCAATTCCATTCAGCAGAGGGACCTGAGAAAGTATCCATTCCATTTAGAAGAGGGACCTGAGAAAGTATCTATTCCATTCAACAGAGGGACCTGATATACTAAGCAAAAGAAATACAAGAGGAAATTGAAGACTTACAACAACATTCCATCCAACTTCAGTCAAACAAAACACAATGAGTAAACAAGTTAGAAGTTCTTCCTAAACTAAGGAATGATAAATATCCTATCTTTCCTTTCCCCTACATCATCTTTTCATCACTCCATTTTCATCCTCAAAAGCATTAAAAATGGTACTTAAAGGAACCAATTTTGGTTTACAAAGGAGTTATAAGGAAGGATTGGGTTTCAAATACAAACATTGTTTGTTTTGAGCTATCAAATGCTCTGTTTTTTAAGACATAAGTTGCATACACTGACTGAAGTATTGTTGCATAGATTAAAGGCGGTTTTCATATACATTTAAAAGGGTTCATAAGAAGAAGGGTTCATGCTTGATGAAGAGGTTGGAAACGAATTAGAGAGTTATAAGTCAAGTGAACACATTTTAAAAGAAAAAAAAACCATTTCTTATGATGATTGCAACTAGGAGAGAAGTACAAAGGTACAAATATAGCAGCACCTTCAGCTATGATCGCTGTACAATCCATTTTTTAAATGATAAAGACCCTTGTTTAAAGTCTCTTCCAACGTTTTTCCTCCATAAAAGCAAAACGACTCAAACGATTTTCATATTGGTTGTGTCTGACTTGCACGCTCCCCAGACTTGAACCGCCGAGGCACCCCTGCATACACTTACCTCCATTTCAAAATTGCACTCTCTATTTCACCATGCCAGTGCCATCCCAAATCCCTACGCTATAGCACATTGTTCCCTCCTACACATTCATATCCCAAAATTCTCTCATAAAAAATGAATTGTATGTTGACAATTTCACTGTCAACATACAACATTTTCGTTCTGTGGAAGAAAACGCGGAGGTTGAAGGAGATATGTGGTGAGAAAAGGCAGAGAACGTATCCAAATAGGAGTCAGCCACTAAAGGTAACCCCAAACTCAAATAATTAAACAGCCAAGTGTAAAATTCAACGTCCTATGGCACATTTTGAAGACAAGGCAGTTCATTTTTAACAGAGGCCGTCTGTAAGAAGGAAAATTGAGTTGGAACACAACAAGAAGCCTGAGAATTTTTTTCAAAATTACCAGGTATGGCCTTGCATAAATTTTTTATGATTGAAGAACAGAGAACAACTTTAGAATTTTGAAAAATATGAGATTTCCTTTGCTTATTGAATAGAAAATCTTATTGAATACCATGCACAGAATTAAATCTCAACAGAGTCTGAAAGTTTAAGAAATTTTGGTCAAAAGAATTGCAGGGTTGAAGCTTTTAGACCTCCTTTCTATAAACAGTGGAAATATTTTAGGTCTTGCTCTTAAAACTTGGAAGTATGGTATCTAGATATGAACCAGGGAAGCTTGTTACATCAGAAATACACAAGGATTGTATACAAATTTTGGAGCAAAAACAGTGGATAGGTTTCTTTGAAAAACTTGATGGATCTTGTGAAGAAGTTGCTTTAGAATTTGATCACTCATTTGATGGGGAAAGGGATACTGTTGGAAACCTTACCATTACGATATCTGAAGATAACATTGCACATGTCACTGAACTTCCTCAAATAGGAGAGAGATATTTCAAAACCAAGCATTTCAAAGATAAATCATGGGCACCTTTTATTTCCAGGTCAAGGGTAGCAGCAGTAAATTGGAAGAAGGGAATTCCAAGGAGTTAGTTGATTCATCCTTGGGATGAATTATCATACGTCATACATAAATTTATAACTTGTGAGGGAAGGTTTAACATCATCTACCTATATCACATTAAACTACTACAACACTTAAAAGGTGACTGTGAAATCAATATGCCTTATTTTCTATTACAAAGTCTTTCTAAGATGGCTAAGGTTGTCCAGAAACAAGGAAGGAACAAAGAAAAGAGTTTATATCACTGTGATTTTATTAAAATGATCATTATATATGAACTACATAAGCAAAATTTGACTTGGCAACAGTTTATCATTGAAAATGGTTTTGAAACAATAAAGGAGGAAGAAGAAGAGGAACAAATTTTAGTTATGACTGATTATGAGGAAGAAGTACAGAACCCCAAGGCAACAAGCTCAAAACCACCTATGGGGAAGAGAAGAAAAAGAAGCATGGTGATAAAGGAGAAAGAACTTGAGGAAAAAGACAAGATTTTTACCACATATGAAAGAAAATCAAGAAAACGCCAACAAGTTCAAAAGGACCAAGTACAAGAAAATGATGATGAAGCACAACAAGCACAGTATGCACATATTCAGACTCTAGAGGCACAATCATTGGGAAATGATAGTTTTGAGGAACAAGAAACTTCCACATATGAACAAATGAGAGAAGATGTGGAACAATTAATTAAAGACATGGAAGAAGAACCTCAAATGGAAGAAGTGGCTAGTGGATCCACATCTGAACTTGATAGGAAAAATAAGAAAATAAGGAAAATGAAGAGAAAAATCAAGGAAATTGAAGTCTTAGAAAGATACATAAAAACAGAGAATGAAATGCTAAGAACTCAAAGCCATAAAAATCGAGAGGAGAATGAAACTTTGAAGAAGAAGAACAAGAAGCTTAAAAAATAGAACAAGTTAATTTTCAAACATGCCTATAAGTGGTTTCAACAGAAAAAGGCATATAAAGAGAAATATCAAAGCATGAAAGCACTTCATACAACTCAGGTGAATGTGGAAACATTATTGCAAGCAACATAGATGGCAGAAGATCAGTGACAGAGGTTCAGGGACATTTTTGTGCATGAGGACATGCAAGGACTTCCTCTTGGGGGAGATGTTGAGTACATTTTTATGCTTCATTTTTGCTCTATAAACCACACTTTTGCCTGTATATCCATCCATTTTTCCTTCATTTCATTCCATATTTTCCATAAAACAGCTTATGCAAGGTATATTTATCATTCTTTGGCTTAAGAATTGAGTTTTCTAAATTTTGGCATTAAAATTGAAAATTTATCAGAAATTACAGGATTTGACTAAATCCCGTAATTGATCCTAGGTTCGTGTACTTGCAGGACACCTGGGTAAAATATAAGACTTGGTTCATGATCCCTGATGTACAAGGATGGATAATGAGCTATCATCTTCGAGATTTGAGCCTTCCAGATGTCCGGTCAACGCTAGTCAAACAGAGCCACTTCAGCAGAAAATACCATGTTTTAGCCTTAAATCATGGACAGTTTTGGATTTTCGTGGGTTCGGCCATATATTATGGATATGAAGGAGGCATTCTACCTCCCTAGGATATATTATGGATCTGATCATGATATTTAGGAGATTTATTAGCATTTTTAGTTTTGAAACTCTTGTATAAATACTCTTAAGCATAGACTAGTAAGACAACCTTGAATGTGAATGAAGAAACTTTGGAATTTGCACTC
>ML778837.1:346528-394638 GCA_009831015.1 Picea engelmannii
TATTATGGATCTGATCATGATATTTAGGAGATTTATTAGCATTTTTAGTTTTGAAACTCTTGTATAAATACTCTTAAGCATAGACTAGTAAGACAACCTTGAATGTGAATGAAGAAACTTTGGAATTTGCACTCTTAAGATCAGTTTTGCGTTTTGTTCCTGATAATTCCTATGATATGATGATGTGAATGTTGTTGGAGCTCTTTCTTAGCTGAGACAACTCAAGTGTACTAGTGAAGCATTGGAGGCCCCCCTTTGCCAAACTAGTACACTCTTTCTTTGTTCTTTTCAAGTAATCTTTGATACATGTTTTAGATTAGATCTTGTTGTAGATGAGTTTTATTCATATCTTGTTTTAGTTAGATTAATTCCATAGCTAAGTCATATGCTTAATGTTTCAAAGCCTTACTCATATTGTGAATGATTTCTTGAATAAGAATTCAATGTGTGGTTTGCCTTCAAGCATTAAGATAGTCATGAATGTTTTTTGAGTTATTTACGCTTTCAATACTTTTGATTTAATTTGATGATAGTTGCTAATGAATGAATGAAAGAAGACAATGAATGCATCTTTTGAATAAGAGTTTTGTCCTTCTAGCATTTTGATAAGTCTTAGAACTAGTTCGAACATCTCTTGAATGCTTACTATTAATACTCTTTAGGAAAACAATTGTTGATTACTGTTATAAGATCTATGAATAGGACTTTTGAACATAAGCTTAGCATATCTTCCATATTCAGCCCTTAGAATAGGTTTTGGTTTATTTCCATTAAAGATAAAAGCTATCTCTAAATCCATATACTTTGGATGTGCCTCTAAGTCTTACAAACATCGGATTGACAATCATTTGTACTCTTACAAACAAGGAAGACTTTCTGCAGCAGATATATCAATAGAATGAGATGGAAGTGTTGGAGAGACATAACCATGTGTCTCCTTGACATTCTCCTTAAAAAAAAATATAAAAAACGAAAATAAAAAATATATAAAAAAAAAAGAAGAAAAAAAAGAGAAAAGGAAAAAAGGAGTTTAGTTGTGAAAATCCAGGAAACTAGCACAATATAAACTCGAATTTTGATTGGAAAACCAAGTAACATTTGCCAACCAAAATTCTTCAAAAACAAAAATATAATAATTTTCATCATTAACTTCTAATTTCATTTTTCATCTTCAAAAGTTTTACAAACATTTATCTTTGAGACTTGAGGATAAGTCAATAAATAAGGCTGAGGGGGATAAGGTATATATTTTGAAAACCCTTCAAGCCTTCTACAGATGACAACATGCATAAAAAAAAAAAAGGAATTTCAATTCCATTCAGCAGAGGGACCTGAGGAAGAGATCAATTCAATTCAGCACAGGGACCTGAGGAAGATATCAATTCCATTCAGCAGAGGGACTTGAGAAAGTATCCATTCTATTCAACAGAGGGACCTGAGAAAGTATCCATTCCATTCAGCAGAGGGAACTGAGGAAGATATCAATTCCATTAAGCAAGAGACCTGAGAAGAATATCAATTCCAATCAACAGAGTGACCTGAGATACTAAGAAAAAGAAATACAAGAGGAAATTGAATACTTACAACAACATTCCATCCAACTTTAGTCAAGAAAAACACAATGAGCAAACAAGTTAGTATATATTTTCCTTCTTAATGCCTTAAATTTGAGAAATTCTTCCTAAACTAAGAAATGATAAATATCCTATCTTTCCTTTCCCCTACATCATCTTTTCATCACTCCATTTTCATCCTCAAAAGCATTAAAAATGGTACTTAAAGGAACCAATTTTGGTTTCCAAAAGAGTTATAAGGAAGGATCGGGTTTCATATACAAACATTGTTTATTTTGAGCTGTCAAATGCTTTGTTTTTGAAGACATAAGTTGCATACACAGACTGAAGTATTATTGCATAGATTAAAGGTGGTTTGCATATACATTTAAAAGGGGTCATAAGAAGAAGGGTTCATGCTTGATGAAGAGGTTGGAAACGAATTAGGGAGTTATAAGTCAAGTGAACACATTTTAAAAGAAAAAAAAAAACATTTCTTATGATGTTTGCAACTAGGAGAGAAGTACAAAGGTACAAATATAGCAGCACCTTCAGCTATGATCGCTGTACAATCCATTTTTTAAATGATAAAGACCCTTGTTTAAAGTCTCCTCCAACGTTTTTCCTCCATAAAAGCAAAACGACTCAAACGATTTTCATATTGGTTGTGTCTCACTTGCACGCTCCCCAGACTCGAACCGCCGACGCACCCCTACATACACTTACCTCAATTTCAAAATTGCATGCTCTGTTTCACCACACCAGCGCCATCCCAAATGCCTACGCTATAGCACATTATTCCCTCCTACGCATTCCTATCCCGAAATTCTCTGATAAAAAACGAATTGTATGTTGACAATTTCACTGTCAACATACAACATTTTCGTTCTGTGGAAGAAAATACGGAGGTTAAAGGAGATACGTGGTGAGAAAAGGCAGAGAACGTATCCAAATAGGAGTCAGCCACTAAAGTTAAGCCCGAACTCAAATAATTAAACATCCAAGTGTAAAATTCAACGTCCTGTGGCACATTTTGAAAACAAGATAGTTCATTTTTAGCAGAGGTCGTCTGTAAGAAGGAAAATTGAACTGGAACACAACAAGAAGCCTAAGAATTTTTTTCAAAATTACCAGGTATGCCCTTGCATAAATTTTTTATGATTGAATAACAGAGAACATCTTTAGAATTTTGAAAAATATGAGATTTCCTTTTCTTATTGAACATAAAATCTTATTGAAGACCATGCACAAAATTAAATCCAAACAAAGTCTGAAAGTTTAAGAAATTTTGGTCAAAAGAATTGCAGGGTTGAAGCTTTTAGACCTCCTTTCTATAAACAGTGGAAATATTTTAGGCCTTTCTCTTAAAACTTGGAAGTATGGTATCTAGATATGAACCAGGGAAGCTTGTTACATTAGAAATACACAGGGATTGTATACAAATTTTGGAGCAAAAACAATGGATAGGTTTCTTTGAAAAATTTGATGTATCTTGTGAAGAAGTTGCTTTAGAATTTGATCACTCATTTGATGGGGAAAGGGATATTGTTGTAAACCTTACCATTAGGATCTCTGAAGATAGCATTGCACATGTCACTGGACTTCCTCAAATAGGAGAGAGATATTTCAAAACCAAGCATTTCAAAGATAAATCATGGGCACCTTTTATTTCCAGGTCAAGGGTAGCAGCAGTAAATTGGAAGAAGGGAATTCCAAGGAGTTGGTTGATTCATCCTTGGGATGAATTAACATACCTCATATAGAAATTTATAATTTGTGAGGGAAGGTTTAACATCATCTACCTATATCACATTAAATTGCTACACCACTTAAAAGGTGACTGTGAAATCGATATGCCTTATTTTCTATTACAAAGCCTTTCTAAGATGGCTAAGGATGTCCAAAAACAAGGAAGGAACACGGAAAAGAGTTTATATCACTGTGGTTTTATTAAAACGATCATTATATATGAACTAAAGAAGCAAAATTTGACTTGGCAACAGTTTATCATTGAAAATGGTTTTGAAACAATAAAGGAGGCAGAAGAAGAGGAACAAATTTTAGTTATGACTGATGATGAGGAAGAAGTACAAAACCCCAAGGCAACAAGATCAAAACCGCCTATGGGGAAGAGAAGAACAAGAAGCATGGTGATAAAGGAGAAATAACTTGAGGACAAAGACAAGATTTTTACCACATATGAAAGAAAATCAAGAAAACGCCAACAAGTTCAAAAGGGCCAAATACAAGAAAATGCTGATGAAGCACAACAAGCACAGTATGCACATATTCAGACTCTAGAGGCACAATCATTGGGAAATGATGGTTTTGAGGAACAAGAAACTTCCACATATGAACAAATGAGAGAATATGTGGAACAATTAATTAAATACATGAAAGAAGAACCTCAAATGGAAGAAGTGGCTGGTGGATCCACATCTGAACTTGATAGGAAAAATAAGAAAATAAGGAAAATGAAGAGAAAAATCAAGGAAATTGAAGTCTTAAAAAGATACATAAAAACAGAGAATGAAATGCTAATAACTCAAAGCCATAAAACTCAGGAGGAGAATGAAACTTTGAAGAAGAAGAACAAGAAGCTTCAAAAACATAACAAGTTAATTTCCAAACAAGCCTATAAGTGGTTCCAACAGAAAAAGGCATATAAAGATAAATATCAAAGAATGAAAGCACTTCATACAGCTTAGTTGAATGTGGAAACATTATTGTTGGAAACAGAGGTAGCAGAAGATCAGTAACAGAGGTTCATGGACATTTTTGTGCATGAGGACATGTAAGGACTTCCTCTTGGGGGAGATGTTGAGTACATTTTTATGCTTCCTTTTTTCTCTATAAACCACACTTTTGCCTCTATATCCATCCATTTTTCCTTCATTTCATTCCATATTTTCCATAAAAAAACTTATGCAAGGTATATTTATCATTCTTTGGCTTAAGAATTGAGTTTTCTAAATTTTGGCATTAAAATTGAAAATTTATCAAAAATTACAGGATTTGACTAAATCCCGTAATTGCTCCTAGGTTCATGTACTTGCAGGACACCCGGGTGAAATATAATACTTGGGTCGTGATCCCTGATGTACAAGGATGGATAATGAGCTATAAAATTCGAGATTTGAGCCTTCCAGATGTCCGATCAATGCTGGTCAAATAGGGCCACTTCAGCAGAAAATACCCTGTTTTAGCCTTAAATCATGGACAATTTTGGATTTTAGTGGGATTTGGCCATATATTATGTATTTGAAGGAGGAATTCGACCTTCCCAGGATATATTATGGATCTGATCATGATATTTTGGATATTTATTAGCTTTTTTAGTTTTGAAACTCTTGTATAAATACTCTTAAACATAGACTAGTAAGACAACCTTGAATGTGAATGAAGAAACTTTGGAATTTGCACTCTTAAGATTAGTTTTGAATTTTGTTCCTGATAACGCCTATGATATGATGATTTGAATGTTGTTGGAGCTCTTTCTTAGCTGAGACAACTCAAGTGTACCAATGAAGCATTGGAGGCCCCCCTTTGCCAAACTAGTACACTCTTTCTTTATGTTCTTTTCAAGTAATCTTTGATACATGTTTTAGATTAGATCTTGTTGTAGATGAGTTTTATTCGTATCTTGTTGTAGTTAAATGAATTCCATAGCCAAGTCATATGCTTAATGTTTCAAAGCCTTACTCATATTGTGAATGATTTCTTGAATAAGAATTCAATGTGTGGTTTGCCTTCAAGCATTAAGATAGTCATGAATGCTTTTTGAGTTATTTACGCTTTCAGTACTTTTGATTTAATTTGATGATAGTTTATAATGAATGAATGAAAGAAGACAATTAATGCATCTCTTGAATAAGATTTTTGTCCTTCTAGCATTTTGATAAGTCTTAGAACTAGTTCGAACATCTCTTGAATGCTTACTATTAATACTCTTTAGGAAAACAATTGTTGATTACTGTTATGAGGTCTATGAATAGGACTTCTGAACAGAATCTTAGCATATCTTCCATATTTAGTCCTTAGAAGAGGTTTTGGTTTATTTCCATTAAAGATAAAAGCTATCTCTAAATCCATATACTTTGGATGTGCCTTTAAGTCTTACAAACACCGGATTGACAATCATTTGTACTCTAATTTACATCAGTAGATTGGATCCTAACAGTTCGTTCCAAATTGTTTATGGGACACATCCAAGAGGAGTTTATTAACTGAGGGATTCAAAACAGACTGCAACTAGGAGTGCTAGTGCAGAGGATTTCGCAGAAGTGATGAAGGAGCTTCATAGCCAAGTTAAGGAGCGATTACAAAACTCGAGCCAAGAGTATAAGCGAAGAGCAGACCAACACAGGAGAGAACTTCAGTTCAAAGTTGGTGATTTGATTCTTTCACACTTAAGGAAGGAAAGGTTCCCAAGGGGAACATACAATAAACTGAAAATGAAGAAAATTGGACCATGCAGGATCGTAAGGAAATTTGGGACAAATGCTTATGAAATTGAATTACCCGATGGGATCGAAATTTCACTGATATTCAACATCTCAGATTTGTACCCTTACAAAGCTGAAGCAGGAACAGGTGATGAACAACCAGAGGTTCACTGGACAAAACAGATGCCAGTTGCAGAGAAACCACAGATGGAAAGCATACTGGACAAAAGAGTTAGTAAAAGGACCAGAAGAAGGGAATATTTTGAATACTTGGTCAAGTGGAAGGAACATCCAGTTGAAGATGCCAGATGGGAAAATGAAGCTGAAATCTAGAAGCATGGAAAGACCGTGCGAGAGCTCATAGAAAGGATCCCATAAAAAAAATTCAAGCGAGGGAATATGATGCAGGAGCATCATCAACAACAAGCGAGCGCAAGCAGTGCCAACGCATTTTGGCACATGTTCAAAAGTGTTTAAATCGTTTTGAAGTGGGATGCACCAAACTTAAATGAAGTAGTTAAGAAAGGGCGTACTTGTGATTGTAATCAGACCTTGAGTGTCCCGCTCTCATCTGAAGGATTAAGAGGCAATTATGATAGTAAATGTAAGTAGGTAGAATTAAATTATAGATTAGACAATTTTAGGAGTGGAGGGAAAACCGACTATAGACACCCTCATATTGTATCATTGTAACATTATCAGTTGAAGAGAGCATAGGAGAGCATAGAGGAGGAGAAGTAGAGAGCTGTGTAGAAAACACCCATGTACAGAAGTCAAGAATTAATACATGAAGCTTTGATTTAGACTTATGGTGTTGTGATATTCTCTGTGTATGCATGTTGAATATTATGCTTGGTGTTGTTTTACTCTTTCTGTCATGCATTTTTTGTTTATGCTATGTATGTATGATTTCTTGTTGAATGTATGAAATATGAAGAGAGGGAGAGTAAGGAACGAGTTTCAATTGTTTCTCTGTCTGAGTAAGAGTTTTCCTGCAAAGGGTGTAGCGAAATTGTCCGCAAGGTGTGCGTTGACAGAAATCAGAGTTCGTCTCTGAAAGATCAGGAGGGATAACATTATTCTCATTCTCGGTGCAAGTTAAGCACAGGAGCCGTGCAAAGTTTGCGCTGGCCGAGTAGAATATCAGAGTTTGCAACCTGAGGGAATTGTTGAAAGACTGTTGTCGCAGGGAGTGCACAGAGTCGAAGAGGTTCAAATACTAGAGTGTATTTGAAGGGTTTCCGCAAGGAGTGCATGCATGAGTCTTTTTGAAGACTCGAGTTTGTGGTAAAATCTCAAGAGAGTTAGTTCCTTGGAAGTGTTCAAAGGGAGGTGCGAAAAGTTGTTTTGCAGGTGGACAAGTTATGTGAAAGAATACCTTGTTCATTTCGCAGGAGTTGTCAAGGAGGCATTGGACGGTCGAAATTCTCTGTGGAGAATTTGCGAAGTCCCGAGAGCCGTCGGATCTTGTAGAGGAGAAAGAAGGGATACGGTGATTATTTTTCTAAGTTTAAGCTCATAAGAAATAGGGACGTAGGATCCAATCCGACGAGGTTCGTTGGATTGCTCGTGAATACTCATTTCGAAGTTTAGAGGTTTGAAGGTGCAGAAGAGGCCAACAGTGGAGAGTGGACAGGTGGCATACTTGTTGACACGAAGGTCAGAACTTCGTTGACCATTTCGAGGTTTTGTGAGTTGGATAACCGAAAGCCTTGTAGCGAGATTCGCGAAATCGCAAAGTGCGAAGTCTCGAAGGGGAAAAAAGGTTTGTGTGGGGCCAGCTATTGGCGAAGTGTGTCAGAACTCGACATTTCGGCAGTTCGGAGGATAGGAGGTCGAGACTTTTGTCTCGAAAGTCGCGAAGTCATGAATTGCGATAAGGAGTAACGAGGAGTTCGGGATCTCAGCACTTCGGGTGTCAGGATACAAAGGAGGCAATGCTTCGGGAAGCGAAGTCACGAAGTACTGAAGCTGGGCACGAGGGACATGTGGTAGAACCACAAGGTGGGTCCGTGTGATAGATAGGTAGGCACACGTCGTCTAGTGGAAGGAGTCAACACTCCGTTGACTTCTCGCATCTCAGGAATTCATGAGATAAGAGCACGGGGGCTCGACGTTGAAACTCGCAAAGTGGTGAGTAGCGAGAGGTGCTAGCATTAAGCCTAGCCAGTGGTCACGCACGGAGGGCACTGATAGAAAGGAGCTATACCCATTTTGTGATCTTGTGTATCGCAGGATTGAAAGGAAGGAGTCGAGAGCTTCGACTCGCGAACTCGCGAGATTGCGAGTTGTGACAAGTGCCTTCGGAATTAGGCCTTGGTCATAGTGTTTTGGTCGCTTGGAAAAGGTGGAGCTCGCACCTAGTGTTGTTCGCACAGGGGAGATTCCGAAAGGACCTATGGATCGATTGAATTGAGATTCCAGCAAGGAATCGTAAGAGCCGATTCGGATCTAAGGAAACAAAGAACGATCCTGTGAGCGGACTTCGACCTGAGGAATGGGGGTCTGTGTTAGTGTGGTATCAGAGCCTAGGAGAATTTTCTTTGCTTTCTGTAGGAGGGAAAGGAGGAATTTTACAGCCATGTCACCGAGAAGGAGAGGCAGGCAAACACCCGATCCGCCAGAGGAAAGGGAAATGCTAGAAGAAAGGGGTAGGCAGGTGCCAAATCCAGCCATGGAAAGAGAGATGCATGACATACATGCCAGACTCATGGACGTAGGAATAAAACAGAGGCGCACAGCCGATGTTGGAGATGTCAGTGAATCTGAAAGTGAAGATGAAGTTGGACATGAAGGAGAAGAAGTTACAGTAGAAGATGCAGCAAATGAACGCCTGATTAGGGTTGTTGCAATAATGAGTGCTAGGGAAAAAATGGACATTCCAGTATATGAGGGAAACTTGGATGTTGAAGAGCTTCTAGACTGGATTAGAACTCTGGACACGACTATGAAGATGTCAAGGAAGACAAGAAGGTCAAACACGCTGTCACAAGATTGAAAGGACATGCAGCATTATGGTGGGATGAACTACAAGCTGACAGACGCTACAAAGGCAAGCAGAAGATCAAGAGTTGGGATAGAATGATCGTGAAGATGAAGGCGAAATTCATACCCATGGATTACCAAATTACTCTATTTCGGAGGATGAAAAATTTGAGACAGAAGCTGATGTCAGTGAAGGAATATACTGAAGAGTTATACAAGTTGAACATTAGAGCAGGTCATCGGGAAAGTGATGATGAAAAGGTTTCCAGGTACATGAATGGTCTGAGATACGACATTCAGGATGAGATGGGAATGACGACCATCCAAATGGTGGAAGATGCTTATCAGATGGCTCTGAAAGATGAAGAGAAGCTGAGCCGAAAGCAAGGTCAAAGAGGCCGAGGCAGAAGTCAACCTAGAGGCAAAACAATTGTCCAAGATAGAAATCAGAAAGCTAAGGAAGAGTGGAAGAAACCTCAGACTCAAACTGAGAGAGGTGGAAGCTCACAGAGAGGGCAGTATACTGAACAGAGAGGACAGTATGCTGATAACAACACTTTTCCTCGCATTAGAGGAAGAGGAAGGGGTAGAGGTGGAGTAATAAAATGCTTCACATGTAGAAAGAATGGACACAAATATTATGAATGCCCAGATAAGAAGAAAGAAGGTGGCGAGACTCACATTGCCGAAGCACAAAGGAAGAATGTTGAGGCAGAGGATGCTAAAGGCAGAAGATCACTGGTGATGAGGAAAGTTCTCTTCACGCTAGAAGAGGAGGCGAAGAATCCAGTGCAAAGGAACAATCTTTTTCGGACTGCTTGCAAGACCAAGGACATGGTATGCAAAGTCATCGTGGATAGTGGTAGCACAGACATTTCCATTTCTACAAAGATGGTAGAAAAGCTGGAGCTAGAGACTATTGAGCATCCAAGTCCATACAGAGTCTCATGGATACAAAAAGGACATCAGGTAAATGTCACTAAACAATGTTTAGTTGAATTTAAAAAAGGAGGGTATAAATATGAAATACTCTGTGATGTTATTCCCATGGATGTTTGTCATCTATTGCTGGGTAGACTGTGGAAATATGATAGGAACGTGATTCATGACGGGAGGAAGAACACATACACCCTAGAGAAGAATGGGAGAACTCACATGTTGTTGTCGATTAAGGACAAGGAAGTAAAACCTAAAGCAAGAAACACTGTACTTCTCATGAGTGGGAAGGAACTTCTTACAGAGGTTAAGAAGAAGGAGGAACCGCAATTCATTGTGGTTAGGAAGCCTAAAATTGTTTTAACCAGTACAAGGGTAGATGATTTACCAGAAGAGGCTCAGAAGCTGCTGGAAGAATTCGCTGATATAGTAGTGGACGAACTACCTCGTTCGTTGCCACCGATCAGAAGTATAAGTCATCATATTGATCTCATACCTAGAGCTAGTTTACCAAATAAAGCAGCACACAGATTGATGCCACAAGAGAATGAAGAAGTCAAAAGACAAGTCCAGGATTTAATGGACAAAGGGTTGGTTAGAGAAAGCTTGAGTCTGTGTGTTGTTTCAATAGTGCTTAGTCCAAAGAAAGATGGAGGTTGGAGGATGTGTACTGAATCGAGGGAAATCAATAAGATAACCATTAGGTACAAATTTCCATTACCAAGGATGGATGATTTGATGGATTGCTTAAGTGGAGATTTTTTTTTTTCGAAGATTGATTTGAAAAGTGGATATCATCATATTTGTATGAGAGAAGGTGATGAATGGAAGACAACATTCAAGACAATTGAAGGGTTGTATGAATGGCTTGTCATGCCATTTGGTCTAACAAATGCGCCAAGTACCTTCATGAGATTGATGAATGAAGTCCTGAAGGATTTCATCGAAAAATATTTCATTGTGTATCTTGATGACATATTGATTTTCAGTAAAACGGAGGCAGAGCACCTGAAACATTTGGCTACAGTGATGCAGAGACTACAACAAGAGAAGTTGTTGATAAATATGAAGAAATCCTCATTCATGAAGACATAGCTCATTTATTTGGGTTTTATTATTTCTGCAGATAAGTTGAGGATGTATCCAGATAAGGTGGAGGTAATTAAGAATTGGCCATCATCGAAGAGTATATTTGAGGTTCAAAGTTTTCACGGATTGGCTAGTTTCTATCAGAAGTTCATCAAATATTTCAGTGGAATTAGTGCACCAATGATGGACACAGTGAAGAAGAGACACAAGTCTTTTCACTGGACAGAAGAAGCTGAGAAAAGATTCAATTTGTTAAAGAGGAAGATCACGGAACAACCAATTCTGGTGTTGTCGGATTTTAAAAAGACATTTCAAGTAAAATGTGATGCAAGTGGATTTGCAATAGGGGCAGTCTTGAGCCAAGAAGACAAACCGATAGCATACTTAAACAACAAGCTTAATGAAGCCAAAATAAAATACTCCACGTATGACAAGGAGTTCTATGCTATTATTCAGGCATTGAAGAAATGGAGACACTATTTGATTCCTAAGGAGTTTGTTTTATACAGTGACAATCATGCGTTGCAATTTGTGACTCAACAGGAGAAGTTGAATCAAAGACATGTTAAATGGGTTGAATACATGCAGAACTTCACTTTTGTAACTAAGCATATTTCTGGAACTGCTAACAAAGTTGTTGATGCTTTGAGCAGGAAATGTTTGCTATTGCAGGAGTTTAGAGTCAAAACACTGGGTTTTGATGATCTCACGAACATGTACAAATATGATCCATATTTTGGAGAGGCGTATGAAGCAGCTGAGAATCCAATTCTCAGGGACATGAGTTAATGGGTTGAATATACGATCCAGGATGGGTTGTTGTTCAGAGGTAATCGACTGTGTATTCCAAAGTGCTCCATGAGGGAGAATTTGTTGAAGGAGAAACATAGTGGACGATTGGTCAGGCATTTCGGTCATGACAAAACGTTCTCAAAGTTAAATGAGTCATATTTTTGGCCAAGATTGAGAGCAGACGTCAAAAGATTTGTGGACAGATGTAGAATTTGTCAGCATTCAAAAGGAAAGAGGCAGAATGCAGGCTTATATCAACCGTTACCCATACCTGACAGGCCATGGGATGCAGTAAGCATGGACTTCATATTGGGGCTACCAAGAACACAAAGAGGGTTTGAGTCTATCTTTGTAGTGGTGGATAGATTTTCTAAGATGGAACACTTCATACCATGTCAGAAAACCAGTGATGCAACTCACATTGCGAATCTGTTTTTCAAAGAAGTCATTCGACTTCACGACTTACCAAGGAGTATAGTTTCGAATCGAGACACCAAATTCGTGGGACACTTCTAGAGGACCTTATGGAAAAAGTTGGGAACAAAATTGTCATTCAGTTCATCTTATGATCCTCATATGGATGGATAGACAGAAGTTGTGAACAGAATTTTGGGAGACTTGCTGAGAAGTTTGGTGACTGAACATCACAGTCAATGGGACAACATTCTGCCATAGGCGAAATTTGATTATAATGATTCGCTTAACAGGAGAACAGGGCAGATTCCATTCCAAATTGTTTATGGGACATAGCCAAGAGGAGTTTCTTAACTGAGGGATTCATAACAGACTGCAACTAGGAGTGTTAGTGCAGAGGATTTCGTAGAAGCGATGAAGGAGCTTCATAGCCAAGTTAAGGAGCGATTGAAAAACTCAAGCCAAGAGTATAAGCGAAGAGTAGACCAACAAAGGAGAGAACTTCAGTTTGAAGTTGGTGATTTGATTCTTGCACACTTAAGGAAGGAAAGATTCCCAAGAGGAACATACAATAAACTGAAAATGAAGAAAATTGGACCATGCAAGATCATAAGGAAATTTGGGACAAATGCTTATGAGATTGAATTACCTGATGGGATCAGAATTTCACCGATATTCAACATCTCAGATTTGTACCCTTACAATGATGAAGTAGGAACAGGTGATGAACAACCAGAGGTTCACTGGACAAAACAGATGCTAGTTGCAGAGAAACCATACTGGACAAAAGAGTTAGTAAAAGGACCAGAAGAAGGGAATATTTTGAATACTTGGTCAAGTGGAAGGGACATCCAATTGAAGATGCCAGCTGGGAAAATGAAGCCAAAATCCAGAAGCATGGAAATACCGTGCGAGAACTCATGGACAGAAGCCCATGAAAATTTTTCAAGCGAGGGAGTATGATGCAGGAGCATCGTCAACAGCAAGCGAGCGCAAGCAGCGCCAACGCATTTTGGCACATGTTCAAAAGTGTTTAAATCGTTTTGAAGTGGGATGTGCCAAAATTAAATGAAGTAGTTAAGAAAGGGCATACTTGTGATTGTAATCAGACCTTGAGCATCCCGCTCTCGTCTGAAGGATTAAGAGGCAATTATCATAGTAAATGTAAGTAGGTAGAATTAAATTATAGATTAGACAGTTTTAGGAGCGGAGGGAAGAATGACTATAGACACCCTCATATTGTATCATTGTAACATTATCAATTGAAGAGAGCATAGGAGAGCATAGAGGAGAAGAAACAGAGAGTTGTGTAGAAAACACCCATGTACAGAAGTCTGGAATTAATACATGAAGCTTTGATTCAGACTTATGGTGTTGTGATATTCTCTGTGTATGCATGTTGAATATTATGCTTGGTGTTGTTTTACTCTTTCTGTCATGCATTTTCTATTTATGCTATGTATGTATGATTTCTCGTTGAATGTCTGAAATCTGAAGAGAGGGAGAGTAAGGAATGAGTTTCAATTGTTTCTCTGTCTGAGTAAGATTTTTCCTGCAAAGGGTGCAGTGAAATTGTTCGCAACGTGTGCGTTGACAAAAATCAGAGATCGTCTCTGAAAGCTCAGGAGGGATAACATTGTTCTCATTCTCAGTGCAAGTTAAGCACAGGAGCCATGCAAAGTGTGCGCTATCCAAGTAGAATCTCAGAGTTTGCAACCTAAGGGAATTGTTGAAAGACTGCTGTCACAGGGAGTTCACAGAGTCGAAGAGGTTCAAATACTAGAGTGTATTTGAAGGGTTGCCGTAAGGAATGCATGCAGGAGTATTTTTGAAGACTCGAGTTTGTGGTAAAATCTCAGGAGAGTTAGTGCATTGGAAGTGTTCAAGGGGAGGTGCGAAAAGTTGTTTTGCAGGTGGACAAGTTACGTTAAAGAATACCTTGTTCATTTTGTAGGAGTTGTCAAGGAGGAATTGGACGGTCGAAACTCTCCATGGAGAATTCGCGAAGTCCCGAGAGCCATCAGATCTTGTAGAGGAGCAAGAAGGGTTACGGTGATTGTTTTTCTAAGTTCAAGCTCAGAAGAAATAAGGTCATAGGATCCAAGCCAACGAGGTCTGTTGGATCTCTCATGAATACTCATTTCGGAGTTCGGAGGTTTGAAGGTGCAGAAGAAGCCAACAGTGGAGAGTGGACAGGTGGCATACTTGTTGACACCAAGGTCAGACCTTCGTTGACCATTTTGGGGTTTTGTGAGTTGGAGAACCAAAAGCCTTGTAACGAGATTTGCGAAATTGCAAAGTGAAAAGTCCCGAAGGGGAAAAAATATTTGTGCGGGGCCAGCTATTGGCGAA
Organism: Picea engelmannii; assembly: GCA_009831015.1. Taxonomy (NCBI): domain Eukaryota; kingdom Viridiplantae; phylum Streptophyta; class Pinopsida; order Pinales; family Pinaceae; genus Picea; species Picea engelmannii. The sequence continues at coordinate 361,095 of ML778837.1, forward strand.
GTGTGTTGAAAATCAGCATTTCGACAGTTCGGAGGATAGGAGGTTGAGACTTTTTTCCCAAAATTCCCGAAGTCACGAATTACGATAAGGAGTAATGAGGTGTTCTGGATCTCGGCACTTCGGGTGTTAGGATACAAAGGAGGCAGTTCTTCAGGAATCAAAGTCGCGAAGTGCCGAAGCTGTGCATGAGGGACACATGGTAGAAACACAAGGTGGGTCCGTGTGATAGATAGGCAGACACACGTCATCTAGTGGAAGGATTCAACACTCCGTTGACTTCTCACATCTCGGGAATTCGTGAGATAAGAGCATGGGGGCTCGACGTTGAAACTCGTAAAGTGGCAAGTAGCGAGAGGTGCTAGCATTATGCCTAGCCAGTGGTCACACTCGGAGGGCATTGATAGAAAGGAGCTATACCCATTTCATGATCTCGGGTATCACGGGATTGAAAGGAAGGAGTCAAGAGCTTCGACTCGCAAACTTGTGAGATTACGAGTTGCGAAAAGCACCTTCGGAATTAGGCCTTAGTCATAGTGATGTGGTCTCTTGGAAAAGGTGAAGCTCGTGCCTAGTGTTGTTCACACAGGGGAGCTTCCGAAAGGACCCGTGGATCGATTGAATTGAGATTCCATCAAGGAATCGAAAGAGTCGATCCGGCTCTAAGGAAACAAAGAACGATCCTGTGAGTGGACTTCAACCCGAGGGTTGGGGGTCTGTGTCATATCCTATCAACTCTTAGTGATTACCTAATTTTTCCTATTACAATAAATACCAGTTATTGCCAGATAAGAGTCAACACTCCATATCTGCAACCCCTTACTGTCCTATACGACTTTACAAAAACAACATATTTAAAAATGTTGCTTTCAAAAATATCTCAACAACTCTATTTACTTCTGATTTAAATGTTGATTTGAAACTCTGTCATGCTGAAATGTCATTTCTTTGCCTCCACGCTTGCATCTTTGACTTTGAAGGCAATGCTCCTACATCATACTCCTCTGGTTAAAATTTTCATGGGCTCCTATCCATGAGCTCCTCCATTGTTTTTCCATGCTTCAAAGTATCAAGTTCTATGACCCAAATTGCATATTCCATTGGATGGTATTTCCACTTCACTAAGTATTCAGGATATGTATTCCTCCTGGTCTTCTTTCCATCTCTTTGTTCAATGATTTTCTCCATCTGAGGTTTTTCTATTGTGGGCAAGTGTTCTTCCCACTAAAATTCATTTTGATTATCTAATTCTCTTGCTTCATCTCTCCTGTAAGGGTACATGTCTGCAACATTGAATATCGTTGATATACCAACATTGGCTGGAAACTCAATTTCATAAGCATTAGTTGTAAATTTTCCGAGAATCCTGCATGGTCCTATTTTCTTCATCTTCAACTTGTTATATGTTCCCCTTGGAAACATCTCTTTTCTCAAATGAGATAAAAATTTATCTCCAACTTCGAATTGAACTTATCTCCTATTTTGATCAACTCTGTTCTTATATTTATGGTTGTTTTCCTGTATATGCTCTCTGAATCTGTCAAGGAGTTTCTTCATTTCTATTGCAAAATCCTCTGCTCCATCACATTTGAACTCATCTTGATTTAGATCTCTTAACTCTATAATCCCTCTTGGTTGTATACCATACATAATTTCAAATGGAATTTTCCCTGTGCTTTTGTTCACTGAATTTTTGAATGAAAATTTTGCTTGTGCCAGAATCTGATCCCATTAAAGACCTTGCTCAGTGAATAAAATTGTTAACAAGTTTCCCAGACTCTTGTTTACTACTTCAGTCCTTCCATGTGTCCAAGGGTGATATGATGAACTGAAGGACATGTTTGTCCCCAACCTCTTCCATCTATTCCTCCAAAAGTGTCCTACAAATTTGGTGTCTCTGTCTGAGACTATGCTCATAGGCAATCCATGTAGTCTCACTACTTCTGTGAAAAAAAAATTGGCTATGTGTGTAGCATCATTTGTCTTCCGGCATGGTATGAAATGTGCCATTTTAAAAAATCTATCTACCACAAAAAATATGTAATCGCTCCCCTTATGAGTTCTAGGCAATCCCAAAACAAAATCCATATTGATTGCATCCCACAACCTCTCTGGAATTGGTAATGGTTGATACAAACCAAAATTTTGTTGTCTTCCTTTTGCATATTGAAAAATTATGTATCTGTTCACAAACGTTTTCACCTCTGCCCTCATGCTCGACCAATAATATGAATTGATTAGCTATGAAAATGTCTTATCATGACCAAAATGTCCAGCTAAACCTCCATTATGTTTCTCTTTCATCAGGTTATCTCTCATTGAGCATATTGGTATGCATAATTAGCTTCCCTTGAACAATAATCCATCCTGGATCAAATATTCAGTCCATGGCTTCTATCTCCCAACAAAGGAATCTTGCATGCCTCATAAGCTTCCTTAAAATATGGATCTTCTCGATACATTTCCTTCAGGTGTTCAAACCCTAACGTCTCCACTTGAAATTCTTGTACAATCAAACTCCTCCTACTCAAGGCATCTGCAACTTTGTTAGCAGTTACAACAATATGTTTAATAACAAAAGTAAAATTCTTCATAAATTCTACCAATTTTGCATGTCTCTGATTCAACTTTTCTTGCCTAGTAATAAACTGTAAATATTGGTTATCACTGTACAAGACAAATTATTTAGGAATTAGATAGTGTCTCCACTTTTTCAAAGCTTGAATCACTGCATAAAATTCTTTGTCATATGTGGAATAATTTTTCTTGGTATCATTCAACTTCTCCTTGAAATAAGAAAATGGCCTATTATCCTAACTCAAGGCTGCTCCAATAGCTAATCCACTTGCATCAAATCTTACTTGAAATGTTTTTCCAAAATCTGGTAAGACTAGAATTGGTTCTTCTGTGATCTTCTCCTTCAACACCTTGAAAATTTTTTCAGCTTCCTCTGTCCAACTAAAGGACTTGTGTTTCTTCTTCACAATGTCTAGCATGGGTGCACATATACCACTGAAATTTCTGATAAACTTTCTATAAAAACTTTCTAACCCATGAAAACTTCTTACCTCAAATATGTTGCCTAGCGATGGCCATTCTATGATTGCTCTCACCTTTTCTAGATCCATCTTCAATTCGTTTGAAGATATTACAAAACCCAACTATATGAGTTCCTTCTTCAGAAAATAGATTTTCTTCAGATTTATCAACAATTTCTCTTGTTGCAACTTTTCCACCACTGATGTCAAATGCCTTAACTTTTCTTTCTCTGTCTTACTGAATATTAGTAGGTCATCTAGATATACTATGACAAATTTTCCTATGAAGTCTTTCAATACTTCATTCATCAATATCATAAATGTGCTTAGTGCATTTGTCAACCCAAATGGCATGACCAACCATTCAAACAATCCTTCATTTGTCTTGAATGTTGTTTTCCATCCATATCCCTCTCTCATTCTTATCTGATGATATCCACTCTTAAAGTCTATCTTGGAAAAATAGCTTTCTCCACTCAAACAATCCATCAAATCATCTATCCTTGGTAAAGGTAATCTATAGCTAATGGTTAACTTCTTGATGGCTCTGGAATATGTACACATTCTCCATCCTCCATCCTTCTTTGGACTTAACACAGTTGGTACTGTGCATGGGCTTAGGCTTTCCCTGACAAAACCTTTATTGAACAACTCCTGGACTTGATTTTTGACTTCCTCATTCTCTCTAGGTGTCAACCTATAAGCTTCTTTGTTTGGTAAAATTTCTCCTGGAATAAGGTCAATATGATGGCTTATACTCCTAATGGGTGGCAATGAGTGAGGTAACACATCCACTACTATGCCAACAAAGTTTTCTAATAGTTCCTATATTTCTTCAGGAAAATCTTCCACAGAAGTATTTGTAAGGATAACTCTAGGCTTCCTCACTACAACAAACTGTATTTCTTTCACCTTCTTGACTTCATTCAAGATTTCCTTCCCACTCATGAGAAGTATACTTGAACTAACTTCCCTCTTTTTATCTTTGTCTTCTATTGGTAACAACATATGCATCCTACCATTCTTTTCTAGGGTATAAGTATTCTTTCTTCCATCATGAATAACTTTTCTGTCAAACTGCCAGGGTCTCCCCAATAAAATATGATAGACATCCATAGGAATTACATCACATAATATTTCATCCCTATAACCTCCTATTTTAAATTCAACTTGGCATTGTTGACTTACCATTACTTGATGTCCTTTCTGCAACCATGATACCTTGTATGGGTTTTGATGTGCAGTTGTCTTCAAATCCAGCTTCTACACCATCTATGTGGATACTAGATTGTCAGTACTCCCACTATCTATGATCACCTTGCAAACTCTATCTTTCGTCCTGGAAGCAGTTTTGAACATACTTGTTTTTTGAACTAGTTCCTCTACATCCTTCTCTAGTTTAAGAAGAATCTTCCTCATCATGAGTTCTTTCCTCCTTCTATTGCTTTTGCTTCCACATGTTTTTGTGCTTCAGCAACGTGTGCTTCACTTCCTCCTTATTTATTTCTCTCAGGCCATTCCCAAGACTTGTGCCTTGATTTTCCATGGGAATAACATTTGACATCACGTCCTCTGGCTCTTCCTCGTCCTCTAGAAAAAGAGATTCTTCATCCATGTTGTCCTTCCTTAGAACTTCCACCTTTCTCTGGGTGACTATGTTGTTTGGCAGCTTCATGCTTCAGTTTCTCGAACTTTTCTCTGTCGGTTCCTTTACCTATGCTTGAATTTCCTCCTCTGCCTCGTTGGCTTTGTTTCCTGGCCAATTTTTCTTCATCTTTCAAGGTTTCTTGATAAGAATCCTCGAATTTACTAACATACATCATGTTGATCTCCTCTTGCATTTCATATCTAAACCCATTGATATATTTGGTTGTCTTTTCATCCTCATTTTCTTTCTGTCCATCCCTAATGTTTAGTCTGTAAAATTATTTAGTGTACTCCTTCAATGATAATATTTTATGTCTCAGGTTCTGTAATATCCTAAACATATTGATTTGATTTTCCTTTAGGATAAATTTGGCTTTTATCTTGGCTACCATCCTATCCCAGATTTTAATTTTCTGCTTACCTTTTCTCTTGTGTTTAGCTTGCAGTTCATCCCACCATAGTTTTGCATGACCTTTCAGTCTTGTCACTGCATGCTTCACCATCTTGTCTTCTTTGATATCTTCGTAATCGAAGTATTTGTCCATAAGACGTACCCAATATAACAATTATTCAACTTCCAAATTGCCTTCATACATTGGTACCTCTATTCTTCCTCTGGCTCCTATTCTTGAAACAACTTTCAATAAGAGATCTTGTCCAGCATCCTTTGCTACATTTTCTTCGACCTCTATCTCTTTGCTCTCATATTCACTGATATCTCTAGTGTCTGGTGCTCTCCTCTAAGTTGTTTCCATGGCGTCCAATCTCATTCTGAGTTTCCTCATTTCTTCTTCCGTTTCTACATTCTCTCTACACCTTCTTGGTGGCATGATTCCACTGCGTCACCTTCTAATGCCTACGAACATAAATCAAATTTTCTTGATACCATAATTGATACCAATTTACATCATTTCTCCTTTGTTTGTTGTTTGCAAACAATCTCAATATCATCTATGATACCACCTGATGCAACCCCCCTACTCCCTCGTAGGGCTACACGACCTCCCGGTAAAAGATCTCTTATTCTTGAGTCAAATGACCCTCTGAAACCTTAATGGTCTCCTTCTGTATCTAAACACAGGCCCTTTCGGATTCTTGGTGTAGGTCTAATGGTACCCACAACCTTCTCTTTCGCTCTCCTACAAAATATCAGAGTACTGGGCATTAGCTTCTTTTTCTGATAAGCCCCCTCCTGATCTGACCTTGGGTGTTGACCTCTCGTGACCACGCGAATGCGGGCGAAACCAAAGGAGGTTTGAAATCAAACTACTTTTCAGACCCCAATTCTCCTCGAGCCTCCACGTGTGCTCTTGCGAAAACCACATTCTGGATTGTGGCCCGCCCTCAACATTTTAAAGTTCTCACAACTCCTATCCTCTCAATGCTACGGGACCGTCGATCTCCCGATCTTGATGGTACCGTCTGAACTGATGGTTTAGATCCGCCCTTTTCAAATCCACAGACCAGATTTGCCTCTCCTAAATCAACAGATGTGATCTTCTTCGTGATTCCGTACTTTGGAGTTTTCAAGTCTTAAACCCTACTTTCCTCCATAGGTCAATCTTCCAGAGTTGACGATCTATGGACACCTATCCTACTCAATCAACAGTCCTGTTTATACTTCGGGTGTTTGACCTTTCAACCCAGATCAACGACCCTGCGACTCTCTTCTCAATTAACAGTCGAGATCTCCTCCAACTCTTCGGCGCTTTCACCCTCTGTTTTCCTCCGAAGTGCTCCATACCTAGAGTTCTAGATCTGGCACAATGCATCCACCTCAAATAAACGAATTTCGTCTACTTCATGACTTCGACCTTTGGCAATTTCAAATCTCAAACTTCTCCTCCTTCGCTTTTATCCTAGAGTACCTTCTCTCGGAGTTCACGATCTTTCTCCAGGTACCCTCTGGATCTAACAGTCTAGATTCACTTCGGGTCTTCAAGGTTCGACAGTCTTAGTTCTCAACTGAAACCCCACTACAATTTACCCGGAGCTTGCAATATGTTGACAAGTGTCCCCTTTCATATCGATGACTCTTGGCTCTTCGGCTATTCGGGCTTCGGGTGTTTCAAGTCTCAACTGAACAAATCTCAAACAGATTCCCCGAAGCTGTTGATCTGTTGACACTACCCTCTGGCGATCAACAGTCAGGATCCTACTTCGGGTGGTTTTCCTCCTTCTCGTTCACAAACTCTTGGAGCTGTATATCTCTCGCCACCTGTCTTCCTCGACGATGGACGGTCCAAAAATACTTCGAGACTTAGAAAACTTGGTAGGTTCTCTCTCCTACGTGTGTGAAGCGCTAAGGGTCATGCACCTTACTCTGATCAGATGGTTGTTTATCCTTTTCACTGTGATCCAATGACCACTATCGCTCCTCCTCCTGAGCTTCGGATTTCTTCCGACTTAGAAGATTTCCTTGTCTTCAAAGGTTTCACCCTTTTCTCCTCCTACGACTCCGACTCTTGGCTCTCATCAACACTTATGAAAAGGGATATCCCTTCTGAGCTTGATCCTTAAATGATTTTGACTTCCCATGCACTCCTTGTGTTCAGGGAATTCGATAACTCAGTTCGAAGGATTTCTTGAAAAGAAATTATTCTCGCCCACCTGGCCTTACTCTGTTATGGTTCTTCGATGCTTGGTCACTCCTTGATGTTGTGCACTCCTTGAGCCTGTCCTAAGTTTCATTTGTTCTCTCTCTGAACTCTTCTGAGTCAATATGAGACTCAGTGGATGCACTCCTTGCGTTCGAGATGCACACCTTGCATAAAAGTTTCAGAAGTGAAACAATTGAAACTTATCCAGTTTTGTCACGAACTCATACAATCAACTTCTCGAACAATCATATATGAACGAAATGAAATAAACGACCTGCACAAAATGCAAAATTCATTCAATTACACATTAAAATGAACACAGTCCAAGATTTGGGACAATATTGTCTGTTCTATTTAATCATGAAACAAATTACATAATATTGCAATTCTTCACTGTAGCTTTCTTCTACTTTATTCTGTTCTACTGATATCTATCTCTATATCTTCATTCTCTCTATTCTTCCTCTATTACAATAGAACAATAAAAACTATCTAAGTACTGGCTCCACGAGCTCTCTCGTACTATCTGCAACCTATCGTATCAACTCTTAGCGGTTACCTACTTTGTCCTATTACAATAACTACCAATTATTTCCAAATAAGAGTCAACACTCTATATCTGCAACCCCTTATTGTCCTATACGACTTTACAAACATAGCATATTTAAAAATGTTGCTTTCAAAAATATCTTAACAACTCGATTTACTTCTGATTTAAATGTTGATTTGAAACTCTGTCATGCTGAGATGTCGTTTCTTTGCCTCAACGCTTGCGTCTTTGAATTTGAAGGCGATGATCCTGCATCATGGGGTAATATAACTTAAACTAGCTCATGTGTCAATTAGTATAGATACATTGTTGTTATGAATTTTACCTTCAACTTCCACAATAGTGGATTGATGATCTTCTTGTCTTCCATCTGATGCTGCATTGATTTATAAACGTTTTTGCCAATATCTCTGACTGCTGAAGCTTCTTTTAGATTGTGGACTGAAGTTTTAATTGATGGTTTAAGCATGGATAGTTTCTCCACTGATGTGTTTCTCCACACTCCCAACATTTCAATGGTTCTTCGAGTTTCTCCACTATCTTCTTGAATCCCAAATTAACTGGTTTATTCCCCCCTGAGCATGTTGTGTGCTAGAGGAATAATCATTCCTTTAGAATCCTTTATTCATGTTACAGTAAGGGGCTGGTCTAAAACCTTTCTTCCACTGATTCAATTTATCCTTCTTCTTATGTTTCCATGCCTTATGAGTTTCAAATCTCTATTTATATTGTTCATAACACATTCTGGCCTTCCTAAGTACCTCATTCAAAGATTTAGGATTATCAAATTCAATTATGTCTTTGTAAGACTGTGGTAGACAACTCAAGAACCTTTGAATATTTACCTCATCTTCTTTGATATAAAGCACAAACCTCGACAGATCTAGGAATTTATTAATTAGATCATCTATAGACATTTTTACTAGTCGCAATTCATAAAATTCTTTAGTTTTTCTTTAATAACAACTTTCTAATAGGTATTGTTTCTTGAAAATATTTTTTTTTTGAATTCTGACCATTCCATTATTCAACCCTTGTACTCTTCTTTGTTGATATATTATGTAACAACATTTCATTAATTTCTTGTTGATCTTCCTGAGCTTTCTTTAAATTTTTCATTGTTCTCTTTAAACACCTGCAATTCCAAAATAAGATTCCTCATCATTCCCAACACTTGGGTGGTTGAAATTCCTTCATTGTGATGTTCTGGGTTTCTAGGAAGCTCTTGTTTTTTGTTTCCTTACAGGTCTATCTCCTTCTCCATTTTTCACTAACATTTTTACCAAAGAAAATTTGGACACGGTCTGTTTGTAATAGCAAATATTTTTTTTTTCTATTTTTTCCTTTAACAAAATAACTTTTTGGTGTTTCCCTTAGGCCTAATGGTTGTAACCAATAACTCCGATACCATATGTAACAAACCCAAATTTCCACAAATAAAAAAAAAAAATCTTACCTTGTAAGTATGGATATGTTCTTCGTTGAATCTTATAGCCAGATAAGTTTTTGAACTATTAGTTACTATATTCTCATTCACTTGTTATTTCGTTTCTTCTGGTAGTCTATTTAATTTACTCTAGAACGATTATCGTTATATTTATGCCTATACTTTGTTTTTCAAAGTTCCAAGAGTTGTGGAGAAATCATGTTTTTAATTATATATGCATAACGCATTCTAAGTACTCTTGCAAATACCCTCTTATGACATTTAGAGCATCACTTCCTTAGTCCAAGGAATCTTTGGTTATAAGAACTTGGATAATATTATGTAAACCTTCATTTTAATGATATCATTGTTAACAAGGAATTGTTCCCTTGGTCACGCATTATTGCGGTGGTGTTTTAAGGTACCACCGAGATTTTTCTTTATACTCTTGGTGTTACAAAATTGATTTATTCATCTCGAACTTAGCGAAGGATTTTTCGATGTCTTATCTAGTTATGGTATTGGGTAATATCAATTGAATATTGACGTTTAGTGGGTCTGACAATTATCATGACCCATAACCACTCTCATTAAACCTCGTCCGACCACCTATGCATTGGACTAACTAACATCAACACAAATTCTTTGTCACATGGCCTTTCGAAAAATCGATATCAAAAGTTAATTCTTTGCAAGGTAGTACCCTTGCATTGGGCTCAATGTAGTCCGATTTTTGAGAACAAAAGTAAGAAACATTGTTCCTAATCTTGCACTTCGTAAGGTAGATCAATTAGTCATTAGTTGTGCTCCTATGGAAAATTTCATGTAATGTAATTCCCTGGAATGATTGGAGCTTCTACCTCAGGCTTAGGAAATTTGACATCATACGGCTGAGAACATTTGACAACATACGTCTAGCCAAGTAAGTTTTGTTTACGGTGCTTTTCCTTGCTTTAATCCTGCCTCTATGTAATAAAACCATCTTCAATCCAAACATAAACTAGTTGTTCATTCTCTGGAAAATATTTGTATTCCAATCTTTGAATCATACTTTATTAGTCCTCCTAGGTTGTGGATTCGAAATTCTCTTTAAAATACAATAGAAACTCTACTTGCATAGAGAAAATATCGTTTCTAACCTTATAAATGTTTTTTATGATAATCTTATTTCTATACTTGGGAAAACCAGGACTTACATTCATATTGATGCATTAGAAAAGGCTGTAGGAGCAGTCTACGGACAAAATAAAGACAATAAACCCTATGTAATCTATTTCGTAAGTAAAAAACTGGTCGGTGTAGAGATCTACCATATTATTAGAGAGAAAGAACTCTTAACAATTGTTCATGCTCTAAATAATTCATACATTATGTTACAGTGTATAAAGTTTTCATACATATAGATCATGCTTCCATTATACTTGATGAATAAACTTGATATTAATGGTAGGATTATTAGTGTAACATCCCGCTCTACTGAGCCCACTTTTATTGACATATTCTTTGAGGGCACTTGCGTGCAAGTGATCGGGTTATGGTATATTATGATTTTGTTTCGATTAAGGGTTATATATTATGATGATGATGTATTGTGACTTATTATTGTTTTGGTGTATATATATTGGCATATGTTATTGACAAGTTTTCCTGAGTGTGCAGGACACATGACATGTTATGGATGTTGATGGCATCAATGAACTTGCTTGGACTCCGGATTGAGTCATGGAGTGGATTGTATTTGTTTGAGTATTTCATTTTACACACATGTAACATATGATTGATGATAGTATGATTTATGTATATGGATTATTGACACTATTTTTGTCACTAGATGTGGGCTTGACGATTCTTTCTAATCCGACTCACATAAGGAGTAAAGGGACCATGAAAATAAACTAGACATTTGATGGAGAGGTGTGGCAATGTCCTTGTCACAACCTACTAGCACTCTCACCATGGTATGAACTGTAGGTTAACAGTTACCTAGTTCAATAGGTCCATGATGTCATCAAGGAAGACTGAGACAATCACTCATGAATATTTCTAAGGGGTGTACAATTAGGCAGAGTCCTTATTCCTTAGAATCTCTTAGTCTCTCACAAGGTCAACTGAATGGAGTGTTGACTCCAAGGGTCAGAAAAAATTCAAAAACTAGTCCAAGGTGAGTGACACCCTTGGAGCATGGAGGTGCGTCTTGAAGGGCATGTCGCGTAATTAAAAATTGAGTCAATAAATATAAGTGTCCTAGAAAACATTGAAACGATTAGACCTTGTTAGAATAAAATAATTAATTAAACAATAAATTATTAACTATAAAACCTAACAAAAGTCTAAACCTAAGTCTAAGGCTTAGTCTAAGTATAAATTAAATAAAGGACTAAATGAATTATGAGATAGTTAAAAGATTTGAGAATATAATCAAACTCTAGGAAAAAGGGGAATACAATTTAAAAGGTTGGATAAAATGCACATGTGTGCATGAAATTAATAAAATGGATTTTTAAAAAATAGAAGAAATAATAATATGAGAGAATAGGAGTACACATGGAATAGAATATTGAGTCAACCTCCCACTAGTCTAAATAGAAGAAGACTCCTAATCCAACTTTAACTAAGATCTAGTTCGGAGACACTCATTAAATGAGAAATTGGGGAACAAATGGACAACTAAGAGTGAAAATAGGAACACATTATGGAATGTGGGTGAAATTGGCTTTTTAAATAAAAGAAAAAGGGTAATTACTTGTGCAACTTGGGGAGAGTGTGACAAGTGTGTGGGTGAATAATCCTAATTAAATTAACCTAAAAATTTACTTACTTGAGCATGAGGACATGAAGGGGGAAAATTATCTAAAACAAATGGTGTAGAAGGGAAATGGACTCACTTATTCTTGTTAATGTTATGCTGCACCAATCTTGCAGAAAGGGTAATGTTATGCTGCACCAAGCTTGTAGAAAGGGTGGAATATCTTCCTTGCGAGGCAAGCCTTGGAGCTATTGTTTGTTGGTTTCTTGTGTGTGGCTCCTTTGAGGCTCAAAGGAAAGAAGAATACCCCTAGCATTGGCTGGGAGTTACCGGTAAATTTTCGGTGATTAACAAGCGGTAGAACAGAAGGAGCTCAAGTATCGAAGGACATGAACTCTTCGTCTTCTCTGATATTTTATTTATACAATTTTAAAAATGTAATAAGAATGGATTTCATACAATTTTAAAAATGTAATAAGAATGGATTTTATACAATTTTAAAGGTGCAAATCTTGAAATTTTATTTCATCAAGATCATTGTGTAAATTGCTTGATTTTTTTGGAAAATTAAGTTGGTTGGGTAGTCTTCATTAAGGAATTCAAAATTTAGAATTTCGATGGTTGTAACATTTATTTGCCAATCCAAAATTAAAATTTCATATCGGCATCGTAAGAATAATTTAAATCCGGAAGTTTAGGATTTGTTGGGCCGTTGCAAAAAATTAAAATTTTACCTCCAAGTTTAAATTTGATATAGTTGCTGCATTATAATTATTTGCAAGCCTTACCTTGAAATTCAATGTAGTCGCTGCAAAAATTTATTATCTTCTATAAGAACTGAAGTTGTTTCGTCTCCGCATAATTTTAGCATCTCTGGAAATTGGAATTTGCAGGTCGTTACATATTTACAATCAGATGTACTATTCATTCTTGCGAGAATGAATATTTGTATGATTAAGTGAGTTAGTATCTCAGTTATACTATTCTATCTCCTTGAGATTATTTTTCTATAAATGATATCATCAAATATTTAATTGATTATGTAATGGTTTGAACTTCTTATGAATTAATGATATTGAAACTATTTAGTGATTAACTTTATAGAGACTAATAAGATCCTTTATATTAAAAATGTTAGGAGTAACTACTTGGATTAATAAAGATATGGTAAAACCTAAAGGTTAAAGGGTGATGTTCTTTAGTTAGAATGATAGAGTGGTAAGTTAGAACGATAGATTTATTTAGGATTTTGGTAGATTGAGATAAGTTAGAATGAGAAATGATTTTTTTTATGGTGTATAATAAGAGTTTAGACAGATTCAAAGTCTTCACCAAAATAAGTTGCTTTGAGAAACAATGACGAATCAAATACATTGACTTAACCTTAGTAAATCCTAGTAGTGATGGGAATTGTTGAAAATCACTCGATAAATTTATATGCTTAAAATATTAAGAGGAAATAAGTTTTTTTCTAGATGTAATAACCTCAAATTAAAATTATTGCTTGAATTCTTTAAGAGAACAAAATTGTCTAGAAGTGGAATAATAACTATTAAAAAGGGAGAAATTTTAATTAAGTAGCTTGAGCTATTAAAAGAGGAATTAGAATTGTATAAGGAGTGACTTAGATATTCCTTTATAATATGGGCATTATACATTGATTTATTTAATTTAAGATAATCAAATGATGATTACTAGAGTTATTAATATGATTATAACATATGCTTATTGTTATTATATAATCACCAAAGCATATAATTTAGTTATCTTATTAGTATCCATCTTAAATAAACTTGATTATGGTGGATTCTTACATTATATTGATACATATTGATTCTCACATAAATGAGGCATTTTTGTGGGAGAGTTAAATTGGTTAATATAGTTACTTGTTGAGCTTAAGAGGTGGATTATTACACTTACATGTTATGATATTAGTAATGATTTTATAATGTAATGAAATTAGATGATTGAGTTATTTCTTATGATGTGAAATTCTATGATGAATTGATGAATTTGGTACTAGTATTTTGGGTTATTGAATGAATTTGTTTGCATCATGATTAAGTACCTTATTGTCAATATAGTCACGAGTCTAGGTTGAGTTGGTTATGGGAGCATATACCTACATGTACCTCAGAATAGTCACCATTCTTCAAACCTTAAATGGTCAAAATAAATTGAATGAATCTTGGACTTAAGAGTTGATTATGTGTCTTGGAGGTCCTAACCTTGTATTGTAGGTTGGAGGGTACACATTTTTATTATCTTATGTAATGTAATTGATCTATTAGTAACAATGATGTTATATTTGATTCTTGGTGTGTAGTGATGTAGATGAGAATATATTGTGAATTATTGATGTATGTCATTGTCACATACCACTTATTCTAAATGTGTTTTCAAAAAAAAAAAAAATTGTCACTACTTTACTCACTTACATTGATGTCATGACGGAGGGCATGTTTCAATTATATGGTTTATGTTATTACAACAATTTGATCCAAGTTTACTATCCCTAATGGCGAAGGCATGATCGATGACTATTTTCTATATGAGCACCTATTTTCCATATCAACACAAACCCCCTGGTTTGTTGATATCGAAAAATATTTAACAAAAGGTTTATGTTCAATGGATAGAATTATTTGAGGAGTTTTTACTAACTCCCTCATCCACTTCATTATTATTTGGGATCTTTTTTGTTGCAATGCTTTGAAAAAAAATCTTATTTGTTTCTTGTTGATCTTCCTGTGATTTCTTTAATTTTTCATTATCATCTTTGAATATTTGCAATTCCACGATAAGATTCCTCATTGTTTCCAACACTGGGATGTTGAACTACTCTCGTTGTGATGTTTTGCGTTTCTAGTAGGTTCTTGATTACTAATACTTTCAAGTCTTCCTTCTTCTTCATTGTGCGCTGATATAGTTACAAAATTTTTGACACAGTCTCTTTGTAACAAATGAAAATTTTGTTCATTAGATTTTTCATTAAGAATAATATTTTCTATTGACTCCCTTAGGACAAAGTGTTGTAAACTACATCTATGATATCATATGTAATATACCCCTACAATGCGTACTCAAAACAAAATTGTTACAAGGAACTTCTTTTCTTTTTCCTTTCTTTCTTTTAATATTATTATGCCAAAGGGTCTAACAAGGATATTTGTTATATGTATGCCAAGATTTTACAAAACAAGATAACTTGTATCATTATTATGTCTTGTTCACAATATATATATATATATATATATACTCTTACTAAGTATTACATTTAAAAAAAAAATAGAGAATCCAATTCTTCAGTCACTAGGCACAACATTATAAAGATTTGCTTCCTTACACTTATCTCACAATTGGTTAAATTGGGTTGAGGACTTGGTATTTGATTATTTACCAAGTAATAGGTGATGTAATGTTCCCCAAATTTACCAAATAAAAAAAAAAAAATTGTTAGGGACATTATATCTCTTTTCCTCTTCGAGCAACTTATTTCGAAAGACATAGCTTAATATAGGTAGGTAGTTTTGTCATCATTATTGACTTTTACAAGGTTTTTCATTTACCATTTTTTTGATATAACCATAGTCATATAGAAAAGACTTTATCTCTGAATTATTCCATGCTACACAACAATCATATATATAACCGTTAAGGGATAGATTCACCATACCCTAGTCCCTTAGATAATAACATTCCTATTCACTAGGGAAAGTATAAAGGGTTAACGTTTGAATTTATCAAAACCCCAATTAGTGTTACCACCATCTCTATGCATAACCATTAATATACCATATCGGGGTCCTATACATAATCTACTTCAAAGCATATGCATACCCCTTTATCGAATACATCACAGACTTTAATATAATGGTAGATTTACATATTAATTGTCTAAGTAATAAAACTTCATGGTGAAGTGTTTATGGTTAAAACTCCGACCATTATTACCATAGGACTAGTGATATGGTTAATTGGTTGGCATTGTTACAAAGTCACGATGAAAGTTACCCATCCTGAGCTTGAGAACATGATTGAACCAGAAGGTAAGCCTTTAACTGAACGAGAGATGGGTGCGACTAAAGGGTAAGTCGTAACCCTAACTTAATTGGTTGTGCACTCTGTAATAACTTGGTATGAAGTCGAATAAAGGAAATGTCAGACGATGAATTAAAACCTCTGTCTACCCCATTAATGACTACTTGTAATAGTACCTCCCGGGAGCTGTCGCTCGACCACCGTGTCTAATACAAGTCGGCCACCTCCATCATTTTCACATGGAATTATACTATTCCGTAAGCCTCAATAAAAATTCTCTCGAGAAGCCAAGGTAAGTCATTGTAACACTGCACTCCCAAGATGTCGAGTGTTTTTCTCTACACATTCTTCATTCCTCTGTTAGTGGTTAACAACAAAGGAAGTCTGGTCCTGAACAAAGAGGGAAGAGGCTTTAGGAGGTCTGGTGCTCCTACTGCACTCGAAAAGGTAATTTCTCGCATCCCATGCATCACATTGACACTATATCAGGTTATTGTTTCTACATAGATTTACATCTTGGTTCGTTCCTCTTGGTTTTCCTTTCTTGAACTAGGGTTTACAGGGTTCGTCGAAAGGTTATCAACTCCCTGGTTATTTTGTTGTGTTAATTCCCTTGTCCTGTAAGAAAAGTTGTAATACTAATTCATTTCTCAATCTTTAAGGAAGTAATCCTAAATATTTTCCCTCGTTTCCATGAGAGTTATCATGCCTCCCCAACCTGTAACTCTGTTATGTAATGTATGGTGGCACTAACAATATAATGAAGGCATCTGTGATTATACCATTGTCTGTTCAATTCCTTTCGCACACTGTGACTTGGTTATTATTTTGTTTGTGTCATGTGCAAGGATTGGAGGATAGAACCCCACGCATCGTGTGTTGCATACTATTTCCCCAAACTGGTCATTGGGTAAGCCTCTGCTCTCTATAATTAAAATACCCTTGATATAATGTTGTATAAAGGAAAAACTCCTTGGTTAACCGTCACGTAAAGGGTCTCTGTGTACTGTGCAAGGTATCCATGCACTAGCGACCCTCTATCCGAGAAGTCTATGCTTACTCTTAATTTAAAAATAATTCTTATTGGGTTTTTGAATACTTCCATTCATAAAATTAATTGAAGTTTTTGTCGGCAAGGCCATGACCCGATATTCTCCTTATCACTTATACTTTCATTTTTATTTAAGTTGTTCATGGCATGCCTCTTGCTCGAAAATCCCTTGGTTAAAATCTTCTCTAGGTTCCTACAGTCGCTCCTAGGTCCACCTATGGTATTCACTGCAGGCATAAGTTGTATATTTATTACTCCTGTATATTATAGGATAATTCTTCAGGTTCGTAAAGAGGCAAGTTGGAAAATGAGTCGCCGAAACTATCGCCTCTTTGGAAGAAAACACATCCAAGACTTACTGTGACTTATTTGTCCCTCGAATATTATACCATGCAAGGTCATAAACCCTTTCCTGTGGGTGTGATAAGGTTTTCTTTCTACTGTGTAAAGTTTAGTAATTGGTTTGTTACTCTTAATCTATTGACATTGCTCATATTTGTAACAGAATTGTTACAGTCATAAGACTTCCATTGTGTGTATAGGTTCTAGAATTTAAACTTATTTAAAATATTTACTCTAAGTTCCCTGTTCTGGAATTTTGTGTTTGAAATTGTCTATTGCACTTCTTCCACATAAATAAAAATAGTAATTGAAGTATCCAATGGGGAAATAAACACCTCCGTGGTTCATGCATTGTACTGTGTGAATTTTATCATTCTAGTTATGAAATGTATTAAATGTTTAGCATTGTTCTATTTGCTTGTTTACATTCTAGATCATTTGGTTAAATCCTTTCAGTTACAAAACTAATGATGGGACCACTGTTTACTTGCGAGGGTACCCATCAGACATTTTTGGGTCCACTCCTCCCCTTCAAACTTTGGACATTTTTTTTCAGCGACGCCAATGGGAAATGCACCCATGCCAACTTCAAGCTAAGTATTATTTGTGTGTTAAATATTCAATATTTAATTTCGTTGATTTTTTTCTTAACAATGTTTACTGATTCCCGATTTTCTTCTTGCAGGATTTAATTGTTCTGATGAAGTGGATCCATGAGATCACCTTACGCGAAAGGTATTCAAGTTCCAAAACTCATCATTTGATTTTAACTTCCTAGTTTCTGTTTATTTAGTGGTACAAGGTTCCATCTTAGGGTACTCTATTATGATAACTTTTGAACCAGGGTTCCATAGATAACTGGTTACTTGTATTTTTAATTCCTTAATGGAATAAACATATTGAAAAGGGGAAAACCCTATATTGAATACGATTCCATGATTTAACAGTTATGGTAGCATGTGTTATGTAGAATATTCAATCAAAGTTTGTCTATGGACCATTGTATATAATAGAATGTAATTTCTTTTTAAAAATGAGGACTATTATTTACTTTATCATTACTCTATGGTACTTGTATAGAGGCTGATATGGTTTATTGCATGTATATGTATGTACATAAATACATCATGTGATTTTATGGAAATACACACAATCATCTTGTATTCACTTATAATTTTCTAGAATACAACCAAAAGTTCTACATTATTTATGCCTAGTCCAACATATACATATACATATACATATATATATATATATATATATATATATATATATATATATATATATATATATATATATATATATATATATAACTCAACTTCATTAACAGCTAAAAATCCATAATAGATTTCTTATCTTTACTCAATGAATAAAATCAACATGTAAGGAATTACCCTATGATCCATTTCATTCTATCAACTATTAATAAACAAACATTCAACAAGGAGACAAGTAGATGTACATATCTAAATAAAGTGTTGGGACAAAAAATGGAACATCCAAGTTCCACCCAAATGTAGAACAAAACAACCAAACTACTTGCTCCGTTCACCCCCAAGGGAGAATTCCATAAGGGTGAATTCCAATGATCCTCTTTCTCTACAATCCTCTTTTAGATCAGAAATCCCCTTGACTTACACTCCAAACAATGTTCATAATAGTAAGTGATATCCTTTATCCAACATACTAAGCAACGTCCTACTTTCTCCCATATGCTATATATCCTGAGCATCTTGTGCCTAGGTCTTTTCCCCCTTTGGGAATTTTCGCAGCTTTACAAATCCCTAAATTTCAGGGGCTGCTAGTGGCCAAATTGCTCATTTTCCACTTGTAAAATTCATCCCTGAGGTAAATCAAGTATGTTCCCTACTCATGGAATCATGGTCAACTATTTTCAAACTAGCTGTTCCATTTGTCCTTCAACAATTAATATATAAAAATATTTTTATTTTACATGTGTCATAGCCTAAGAGTTGGTTGGGAAAATCAAATATTTTCCCAACAGTCACAATAATTAATTACAATTAATCAAATTCCAAAATTGGAATTTCCATAAATGGCAATAATTTTCCAAATACAAATTATCCAAAATGGAAATAAAATTCCTAAGTGCATACAGACTTTGAGAATTAATTTTTTTCTGGGGATATTACATCCTCTCCCCCTTCAGTACAACATTGTCCTCAGTGTTCGTTCCTTTCTCAGAACAGGGTTGGATAAGATTTCTGCAAATCTTCCTCCAATTGCCAAGTGGTCTCCTCATGACTAAAGTGCTTCCATTGCACTTTTACCTGGGTGATGGCTTTGTTCCTTAGTATTGTTTATTTCCTGTCCAGAATGCACAACAATTCTTCTTGGAACTCTCCTTCTGGTTCCACCTGCACCATGTTCCAATCAATAATGTGAGTAGGATCATGAACACACTTTTTTAACAAAGAGAGATGAAATACATTATGAAATTTTAAATTTGCAGAAAGTGCAAGTTGATATGCCATGGGTCCAATTCGAGCTAAGATTTCGAAGGGGCCACAAAACCTAGACGCAAAATTTGAATAGTTTTCTAGATTTAATGAACTTTTTCTTTCTTTGAATTTTAAATGCACGTGGTCTCCAACTTGAAGTTCTTGGTGTCTTCTTTTCAGATCTGTGTAGCTTTTCTGTCTGTCTTGTGCCTCTTTTAAATTATGTTGTACTTTTCTTACCATTTTCTCCATTTCCTAGAGAATTTTTGGTCCCATCATGAGTTTTTCAACTGGGTTATCCCAGCTAATGAGAGTTGTACACTTTCTGTCGTATAGTACTTCGAAGGGGCTCATCTTAGTCGACACCTGATAACCATTATTGTATGCAAATTACACTCAGTGTAGGTATTCATCCCACTTAGTTGGTTTCATCCTTACGTACATTTGTAACATATCTTCCACAATCTGGTTTGTCCATTCGATTTTCCCATCCGTTTGTGGATGGTAGCTTGTGTTGAAATTCAGGTTAGTATTTAGCCCTGCAAACAATTCTTTCCAAAATGTTGATGTAAATTTGACATCTCTATCCCAAATCACCATTTTAGGAATACCATGCAGCCTAAAAATTTCCTTCATAAATATTTCAGCGATGTTAATAGCTTGATAAGTAGATTTTACAGGAATAAAATGTGCATACTTGATAAGTTTATCAATTACTACCATAATCGAATCATTCTATTTTTGAGTTTTAGGAAAACCTGTGATAAAATCCAGTGAGATAGTTTCCTACTTCCACTCTGGTATAGGTAGAGGTTGTAGTAGGTCGGATAGATTCTTATGTTCAGCCTTCACCTGTTAACAATATAGGAACTTAGATAAGTATTTTGTTGTCTCACCTTTCATGTTAGGCCAATAAAACAACTTTCTCAATGTTGTTACCATTTTCTGGTACCCCAGATGACCAGAATATGGCTTCTTGTGCACTTCATCCAAAATTCTTATCTTTAATTCAGTAAAATCTGGTATGTATAGCCTTTTTTAAAATCTTATCAACCCATATCTATCGAAGCTCAGATCTATTATGTTCGAATTTTCTGCATTACTTTGTAAATCTGCCACTATTTTGGTGTATTTCGCATCATTAACACTTGCATATTTTATCCTTTGTTCAATTTTTCTTTCTTCCCTGCTAATACTTATCTCAAACAACCCATGAATTATCCTAGTTAAGGTATCTGCCACTTTGTTTTCCTTACCCTTGATGTGTCTTACCTCAAAATTGAATTCACTCAAGAAGGCCAACCATATTTCTTGCCTTGCGTTAAGATCTGGTTGAATGAATAATAATTTCACACCATTGTTATCAGTTAGTAATAGAAATTTTATGCCCATTATATAGTGTCACCACAGGTTTAATGCATGAATTAAAACTGCTAATTCCAAGTCGTGTGTGACATAGTTTCATTCACTCTCTTTTAGTTTTGTGACTTGTAACAAATAACATGCCCTTCTTGAGTTAGGACACCTCCCAAAGTCTTTATTAGGGTCTACTACCTTTAAAATAGGGGTGGTGGTTAACAGTTCCTTTAAATTATTAAAATTGTCCTGACACTTCTATGACCAAATAAACTTGGTCCCCTTTTTCTGTAGTGATGTGATTGGGTATGCAATCTTCAATAATATCTTGATAAATCTACAGTAGTAATCGGTAATTCCCATGAATGACCAGATTTCCACCACATCCTTAGGGATAGGCCATTCCATGATGGCTCTTATCTTTTATGGGTCAACCACAATACCTTCTTTAGATATTACATGTCCTAGGTATTGTATTCTCTTTTGGTAGAAGTCACATTTGTCAATTTTTTCATACAACTTGTGTTTTCTTAGGGTCTGCAATACTATCCTTAGATGTTATTTGTGTTCTTCTTCTATTTTCGAATAAACTATAATGTCATCAATAAATACCAACACAAACTTATCCAAATATTGACTAAAAATGCTATTCATTAAACACATAAATGTTGATGGTGCATTAGTGAGACCAAAAGGAATAACAACAAACTCATAATGTCCATATCGCATTCTAAACACTATTTTACTTATGTCTTCATCCTTTATTCTAACCTGGTGATAACCAGATATTAAATCTAACTTAGAAAAAATATTTGCTCCTCCCACTTGGTCAAATAGATATTTGATTATGGGTAGGGGATATTTGTTATTAACAGGCGTTTTGTTTAACTTTTGATAATAAATACATAATATTAAAGTTTTGTCTTTCTTTTCTAAAAAAGGATTTGTGCTCCCCAAGGTGAGACACTTGGTCTGATGTATTCCTTGTCGAACAGTTCTTGTAGTTGAATTTTCAGTTCTCTCAATTTGGGTAAACTCGTCCTGTAGGGTGCCTTAGATATCGGGGTTGATCCAGGAAGCAGATAAACAACGAAATGTATCTCTCTTCTTGGAGGCAATTTTAGTATTTCGTCCACAAATAAATCTCTAAATTCATGTAATACAATAAAGTCTTCTAGGTTGGGTTTATTTTCTTTTTCTAAAATATTTGTCACTTGAATAACATAAATCGGGCAACCTTTATTCATGCATTTTTTAAACTACATTGCTGCAATCTGCATAACTGAGACTGGTTTTCCGATGTCGTGTACTGTCCTAACTGTGTTGTTTTCATTTCTGTAAGTAATTTATTTTTCATAACAATCCATTATTACTTTATGCTTCTCTAACCAGTCCATTCCAATAATTATATTATACGACCCTAACGGTAGAATATTCAGATTTAACTTTGCATTTTGACCATCTAAACTGAGTTCACAAACAAAGATGAAATCTGTTACTTTCCTTTTTGTCCCTGTTGCTAGATTTAATAACCAGGATTCAGTATGCTTCACATTTTTAAGCTTGTTTGAATCAACTACACCAGGAGTAACATAACTCATAGTAGCTCCCAGATCAATTAAAATAGAAATACAATTATCCAGCAATAAACCTTGAAAATACAATTATTATTAACTTTACCTTCAACTTCAACTATAGTGGATTGGTGATCATCTTGTCATCCATCCACCACTACATTGATAATGTGTACGGTTATTACCACATCTCCTATTGTATATGCATCTTGAAGGTTATGAACTGTGGTCCTTGTTGAAGAAGTTAAACGTGGGAAATTCCTCCTTAAGTGAGGTTCTCCACACTCCAAGCATTTTAATGGTTCCCTGGGGTTTCCCCCAAACTTCTTGGTTCCCGGATTAACTGGTCTCCCCCCCCCTTGGGTGTTCTGATTATTGGACTGAAAATATTTCCTTGGGAAATTCTTTGTCGCTTTCCAGAAAGGGGTTGGTTGGAAGCCCTTCCTCCGTTGATCCATTATGTCATGTTTCTTATCTTTCCAAATGTTGGGAAGTTTATAATGTTGTTTCTACTAGTCATAACACATCTGGGCCTTTCTAAAAACTTCACTTAAGGTTTTGGGGTTGTCGAGTTCAATTATGTCCTAATAGGACCATGGTAAGCAAATTATGAACCGTTGGATTTTTACTTTGTCTTCCCTGATGTATGGCACGAATATTAATAATTCAAGAAATTTGTTTATCAGGTCGTCCATGGTCATCTGGCTGAGTCTTAGCTCATAAAATTCTTTGGTCTTTCTCTCATAATAAATTTCTAATAAATACTGTTTCTTGAAGTATTTCTTGAAATATGACCATTCCATCTATTTCCTTTTAATCCATAGGCCAACTTGAGGTCCTGCCACCATATACTTTCCTTCCCTTTCAGGTTATAAATGGCCATTCTGACCTTCTTGTTGTTGGAATAATCATAAATTTGGAAACATTTTTTTATGTCCAATAACCATGCTTTAGCCTCCTCCCCTATCCTGGATTCTCCGTCAAAGGTGGATGGTTTGATTTTCTGTTGTTGGGGTGCCTTTGGAAGAACTGTACTCATTTTTTGCTTCAAAACCAAAATTTTTGGAGGCTCTTTTGCTGACCTCTTCTTCATTTTCATTGTATTTTGGGATCTTCTCTATTACTATGCTACGCAACGATACTTTATTTATTTACTACTATTCTTCGTGTGCCTTTTTCAATTTCTCATTATCTGCCTTGAAAGCTTGTAGTTCCACGATAAGGTTCCTCATTGTTTCCAAAACCTGGGTGGAAAAACTTCCTTCACTATTCTTCCCAGGATCTCTAGGAGGTCCTTGATCAAGATTCTCCTCAATTCCGATCTCCTCTTCATTTTGTGTCACCATTATCACAACAAAACAAAAAAAAATTGTTTGTAACAGTAATCATTTTTGTTAGTTTTTTATTAAACATAATAGCATGTACTAAACAAAAATTTTGTCCCTTCTTTGAGGTCCAAGTGTTGTAACCTTTTCTCTGATACCATATGTAATGTTCCCCAAATTTACCAAATAAAAAATTTTTTTTAGGGACATTAAATCTCTTTTCCTCTTCAAGAAACCTATTTCGAAAGACATAATCTTAATATAGGTAGGTAGTTTTGTCATCACTATTGAATTTTACAAGGTTTTTCATTTACCATTTTTTTTATACAACCATAGTCATATAGAAAATACTTTATCTCTGAATTATTCCATGCTACACAACAATCATATATATAACCATTAAGGGATAGCTTCACTATACCCTAGTCCCTTAGATAATAACATTCCTATTCACTAGGGAAAGTATAAAGGGTTAACGTTTGAACTTATCAAAAACCCAACTAGTATTACCACCATCTCTATGCATAACCATTACTAACCATATAGGGGTCCTATACGAAATATGCATCAAAGCATATGCATACCCCTTTATCGAATGCATCAGAGACTTTAATATAATGGTAGCTTTACATATTAATTGTCTAAGTAATAAAAATTTGTGGTGAAGTCTTTATGATTAAGACTCCGACCATTATTACTATAGGACTAATGATATGGATAATCGATTGGCATCGTTACAAATCCCAATGATGACAGTTACCCATCCCAAGCTTGAGAACATGATTGAACCAAAAGGTAAGCCTTTAACTAAACAAGAGATGGGCACGACAAAAGGGTAAGTCGTAACCCTAACTTAAATGGCCTTGCACTCTGTAATAAATTGGTATGAAGTGAAATAAAGGAAATGTCAGATGATGAATTAAAGCCTCTGTCTACCAAATTAATGGCTACCTGCAATAGTACCTCCTGGGAGTTGTCGCTCGGCCATCGTGTCCACTACAAGTTGACCACCTCCATCGTTTTCAGATGACATTGTAGTATTTCGTAACCCTCACTAAAACTTCTCTGGTGAAGCCGATGTAAGTCATTGTAACACTGCACTCCCAAGATGTCGAGTGTTTTTCTCTATGCATTATTCATTCCTCTATTACCAGTTAACAACAAAGGAAGTTCGGTCTTGAACAACGAGGGAAGAGGCTTCAGGTAGTCAGGTTCTCCTATTTCACTCGAAAAGGTAATTTCTTGCATCCCATGCATCCCATTGACACTATAACAATTTATTTTTTCTACATATATTTACATCTTGGTTCACTCCTCTAGGTTTTCGGTTCTTGAACTAGGGTTTTACAGGGTTCCTCTAAATTTTAGAAGCTCCTTGGTTGTTTCTCTATGTTAATTCCCTTCTCCTGTAAGAAAAGTTGTAATACTAATCTGTTTCTCAATCTTTAAGGAAATAATCCTAAATCTTCACCCTCGTTTCCATGAGAGTTATCATGCCTCCCAAACCTATAAATTTGTTATGTAATGTTTGGTGGAACTAACAAGATGACGAAGGAATATGTGGTTATACCATTGTCTGTGAAATTCCTTTCGTGCACTGTGACTAGGTTATTATTTTGTTTGTGTCTTGTGCATGGATGGGAGGATAGAAACCCACGCATCGCGTGTTGCCTATTATTTTCCCAAACTGGTCGTTGGGTAAGCCTCTACTATCTGTAATTAAAATACCCTTGATATAATGTTGTATAAAGGAAAAACTCCTTGTTTAACCATTGTGTAAGGGTCTATGTGTACTATGCAACGTATCCATGCACTAGCAAACCTGTGTCCGAGGAGTCTGTGTTTACTCTTAGTTTAAAAATAAAGCTTACTAGGTTTTTGAATACTTTCATTCGTAAAAGTAATTGAGGGTTTTGTCATCAAGGCCATGACCTGATATTCTCCTTGTCACTTATACTTTAATTTTTATTTAAGTTGTTCATGACATGCATCTCGCCCGAAAACCCCTTGGTTAAAGTCTTCTCTAGGTTCCTACAGTCACTCCTAGGTCTGCCTATGACATTCACTCTAGGCATAAGTTGTATATTTATTACTCTTGTATATTATAGGATAAGTCTTCGGGTTCGTAAAGAGGCAATATGGAAAATGAGTCCCTGAAACTATCGAATCTTTGGAAGAAAACACATCCGAGACTTATTGTGACTTATTTCACCCTCAAATTATATGATGCAAGGTCGTAAACCCTTTCCCGTGGGTGCGATAAGGTTTTATTTATACTGTGTAAATTTTAGTAATTGGTTCATTGCTCTTAATCTATTCACATTGCTCATATTTGTACAGGAATTGTTACAGTCATAAGACTTCCATTGTGTGTAATGTACCTCAAATTTGTCATAATTTTTTTTTTTATGGGACATTAATCTCCAATTTCATTTTATATGTTCAATGGTAAAAGGAGGTAATCTTTATTCTTGTTTAAAATCTTTGTGAGGTAACTTGAGTTCTGCCTAATACATGATGCCATTCCCACACCAGTCTAACTTACCTTGGAAATAAAAATTATGTGGATAATTCACCAAAGATCCTAGTAATTCCCTTTGGACTCAAACCTACACACACACACACACACACACACACACACACACACACACACACACACATATATAGTAGTTTAGACTTAGGACTCATTGTCCTAATCTCTTCTTAAACATGAGATTTCTATGTTTGCATGCAATACTATTTAATTTGTATTTGAAATACAATTCACTTAACATATACGTATAGTCACAGGGTTGGGACTATACCCCTAAGTTGAATATATGTGGCTTAGTAAAATGTGCTTGTCAACATTGTCTAGTCCAAGTCATTAAATGGGTTCCTTTATCAAGTATTCATGGTTAGTGATAATCCAGTCCACTTACCTAAAAGAGTTCGGTTAATGAGACCTCATGCTAATCCTTGTTAACTTTGACTTGACTAAACGATGTATCAACAAAGTCTCTATTCGAATGATAGGTTAACTGCAATTGAAATAGTTGGAATGGACGAGTCCCAACCAGTCATGTCACAACGAGACTAACATTAACTACGTGTTTTCTTGACAAGGGATGAGAGGTTTATTCGTTAGAAGAGAGTTAAATCTCTCTGCATCTGCCATTAATGGGGTATTGTACATGCGAGTTTCGATGGTTTTGCATGTCCCTTCCTCCAATATCATCACACCAACTCTGCCCCATCACATGGGAAGACCCACCTTTGTACCCTCAACAAATAATTTTCATCGCAAGGACTTCTTTTAGGGATAACTGAGTTTTTCTTTTGTCATTGTGAAGCCCCGCGATGGCTTTTCATGTTATTTTCTCAATCAGATGGTTCTGTGTTTTATTTCTTAGTAGGGGAGACTGTCGGTTTGGAGGTCGTTACCCAATGGAACAACGTATCCGTCTTCCCTGGTAAGTTGTAAGATATTGTTTTATTTAAATGATAGAGTGGGACTTCGAAAATCGTAACAGTGAGAGAAATATCCATTATGTAACTCTTGTTATAGTTTTGAGTTAAATCTTCCCCTTATCGTCATTCCTTGAAATATTTCTGGGTTGTTTTTTGTCTCTGGATAAGTTGTATTATTCAGATGTTTCCTTCTTGAACTCTCTGAAGGTCTAGGCATTTCACCCCTTGCTCTAGTTCAGATAAATTTGCACTTGTATAGTTTATTTGTGTGTATTTTAAATCATGGGTTTCGTTATTTCCCTATTATCGCTATTCTTATATGTCAAGGCCTAATGTAAACTCTTTCAAGAGACTACGCGGGTCTTAGTCTGGGATTAAATGTTTCACACTGTGTATAGCATAATACATTGCATGTTCTTTCTTTATCTTTGCAAAGGATGAATCCGCCCTTCTGAAATTTTCAGTAAACCCTTGGCTGGTACTCACACATATAATGCCTCCTTAATGGTTATTGCATTCTTGTCTAGTACAGTTAGAGAATTGTGACTTCTGTGTTTTGAACTAAACAAAATACCCTATGACATATAATGTTTGAGTTCATGGAAATTCTTGGATTAATTATATTTCTTATGGTCATTATCATGGTCTGCATGTAACGTTTATATTACGCCTTCGGCATACTCGCAAAACTTTATTTATGCAATTTGTATTTTAATGTTAGTACTATTTATTTTATTTCACTTCCTACAACAATTATTTTATATGTTTTTGGTACCCAACACTAATGATGGTACCCTATTGTTGCAAGGGTACCGATAAGGAATCCCTAGACCATCCTTCCCTCGGCCTAGGACATATATAAAACCAAACGTGACAGTGGAAAGGACTCCAGATCTCTAGCCATGAGTTGATTACCACTCTAATTTAAAATCTTTCTGTCATTCATCATTCTGTTAAAAATTTCAACCACTTTACTTCTAATATATAATACTAATGTAATTTGCAATTCTTTATAGGGATCTCAACCTTGCATACATTCGGATGTAGGCTCCTATGAAATGCACAAAAGGTATTCGGGTTTTAATTCAACTATGCTTGTTCATTTCCAACCAAAGGTATGGAAGGTTATACTATGGTCTACAATTGATATTGTAGAGAATTATTCTACATTTAACTCATTTCAACAGAATTAAAATTAAAATAGTACAACACATACATAGTAACAAATACACACTACAATTCCAAAGATGCGTAAAATTTAACTAGAGAAGGAGTAAGTAAACATATCAGAATGGTTACTGAACAAAAAATGGAACAACCACATTCCTCCCAACCTTAGAACAGGGCAGCCAAATCACTTGTCCTATTCACCCACTAGCCTAACCACGAATCCATGAGGGATAACTCGGAACTCCTCCTCTGCAAAATTCCTTTCAGTTTCAACAGTCTCCTCCTTGCCTCACACTCAACAAGTAGTTTCCATAACAACAAGAGATAGATTTCATTTCCCCAACATATTAGGCAGCGTCCTGCCTCCTCCCATATGCTATATATCCAAAAGATAAAGTGCCTAGGTCTTTTTCCCTTTGGGAATTTTCGTGGCTTTCCAAATCCCTAATTTTCAGGGGCTGCTAATGGCCAAATTCCTAATTTTCCACTTGTAATAATCATCCCTGAGGTAGTTCCAACATGTTACCCACTCATGGAGTCATGGTCAACTGATTTCAACATGGTTGTTCCATTTGTCCATCAGTAATAAATATAAAATATTTTTCTTCATACAGGTGTCATAGTCAAATAGTTAGTTGGGTCAAATCAGATCTCTTCCCAATAGTCATAATCATTAATTACAATTAACAAAATTCGAAATTGCCAAAAATGGAAAAAAAATTCCAATTTCGAATTTACCAAAAACGGAAATAATTTCCTACGAAATTTCAGACTTTAAAAATAATTTATTTTGGGGATGTTTCATCCTTTCCCCCTTCAATAAAACACTATCCTCAGTTCTATTTCCTTTTTTGGAACAAGATTGGATGAGATTTTTGCAAATCTCCCTCCAACTCCCAAGTGGCCTCCTCAGAACTAAAGTGCTTCCATTGCACTTTTACCTGGGCGACGACTCTGTTCCAAAGTGCTATTTCTCTCTGGTCAAGAATGGACAGAGTTTCCTCTTGGAACTTACCTTCTGGTTCCACTTGGACCAAGTTCTAATCGATCATATGAGTAGGGTCGAGAACATAACTCTTTAACAAAGAAACATGAAATACATTATGAATTTTCAGATTGGCAGGAAGTGCAAGTTGGGATGCTACGGGTCCAATTCGAGCTAAGATCTCGAAAGGCCCACAAAAACTGGGTGCCAAATTGGCATAGTTACCTATATTTAGTGAAATTTTCTGGGCTTTGACTTTTAAATAGACATGGTATCCCACTTGAAATTCCAAGTGCCTTATTTTCTGGTCCGCGTAACTTTTATGTCTGTCCTAGGCCTCTTTTAAGTTCTGTTGTACTTTTCTTACTTTGTTATCCATTTCCTAGAGAATCTCTTATCAAACCATGATTATATCAACTAGTTTATCCTAGCTAATTAGAGTCATACACTTTCTTCCGTAAAGTACCTCGAAAGGGCTCATTTTAGCCAAAGTTTCATACCCATTGTTGTATGCAAATTCTACCAAGTGCAGGTAGTCTTCCCACTTACTTGGTTTTGTTCTTATGTACATGCGGAGCATATATTCTATGATTTGGTTTGTTCGTTCAGTCTATCCATCCATTTGTGGAAGACAACTCGTGTTGAAATTCAAGTTGGTATTTAACCCTACAAACAATTCTTTCCAAAAAGAAGATGTAAATTTTATGTCTCTATCTGAAATCACCATTTTAGGAATACCATGCAGTCTAAAAATTTCTTTCATGAATATTTCAGTGATGTAAATGGTTTTAAAAGTAGACTTTATAGGAATAAAGTTTGTAGACTTACTAAGTTTGTCGATTACCACCATAATTGAATCATTATGTTTCTGAGTTGTAGGTAGACCTACAATAAAGTCCAGTGATATAGTCTCCCATTTCCATTCTAGAATAGGTAAGGGTTGCAACAGGTTGTCTAGATGTTGGTGTTCGGATTTTACCTGCTGATAATATTGACACTTAGCTAAGTATTATGTTGTTTTTCCCTTCATATTGGGCCAATAAAATGACTTTCTTAGTGTTGTTATCGTTTTCTAGTATCCTGGATTACCAGAATATGGTTTCTTATGAAATTTGTCCAAGACTGTTAATTTTAACTCTGTCGAATCTGGCATGTATAGTCTATTTTTGAATCGTAGTAGACCATTTTTATCCACACTCATATTTGTTTTGTCTGAATTTTTTGTAGTGTTCTGTAATTCTGCCACTGTTTGAGTGTAATTTTCGTCGTTATTACCTATAGTTCTTATCCTCTATTCAAGATCGCTTTATGCCCTACTAATATTTATTTCAAACAACCCATGAACTCTTCTTCTTAAAGCATCAACTAATTTATTTTCCTTACCCTTGATATGTCTTACCTCAAAGTCAAATTCGCTCAAGAAGGCTAGCCATATTGCTTGCCTTGCATTAAGGTCTGTCTGACTAAACAAACATTTCACACCATTGTTGTCAGTCAATAACAAAAATGTTCGGTTGATTATGTAGTGTCACCACATCTTTAAGGTGTGTATTACAATTGTCAACTCTAAGTCATGAGTGATGTAGTTTTGTTCATGTTCCTTTAGCTTCTGGGACTCATAACAAATAACATGCCCTTCTTGGGTTAGGACACCACCTACTCCTTCTTTACTCGCATCTACAGAGACGGTGAAGTCTTTGTCTCGATGTGCTACCTTTAAAATGGGTGTGGTAGTTAGAAATTCCTTTAACTTATTCAAACTATCTTGACATTTATGTGACCAATTAAACTTGGTTCCTTTCTTTTGTAGTGATGTGATAGGGTATGAAAATTTGGAAAACCCCTCTATAAATCTGCGGTAATATCTGGTGATTCCCATGAATGACCGTATGTCTGCTACGTCCTTAGGAATTGACCATTCCATGATGGCTCTTATTTTCTCTGGATCGATTGCAATGCCTTTTGCAGAAATTACATGTCCTAGGTATTGTATTTTCTTCTGATAAAAGTCACATTTATCGAATTTAACATACATTTTATGCTTTCTTAAAGTTTGCAGCACTATCCTTAAGTGTTCTTCATGTTCTTCCTCTATTTTAGAATAAAATAGACGGTCGTCAATAAATACAAACATGAACTTGTCCAAGTAATTACTGAAAATATTGTTCATTAAACACATAAACGTGGTTGGTGCGTTAGTGAGTCCGAAAGGTATAACCACAAATTCGTAATGTCCATATCTCGTTCGAAATTTTTTTTTACTTATGTCCTCATCTTTTATCATAACTTGGTGATAACCAAATCGTAAATCCAATTTCGAAAAAATCTTTTTCCCACCTACTTGATCGAACAGGTCATTTATCCTAGGTAAGGGGTACTTGTTCTTAATAGTCATTTTGTTTAATTGTCTATAATCGATGCATAATCTTAGAGTGTCTTATTTATTTTTCACAAAGAGGACTAGTGCTCCCCATGGTGAAACACTTGGTCTGATATATTCTTTGTCCAATAATTCATGTAGTTGAATTTTTAGTTATGTCAATTCCGACAAACTCATTTGGTAAGGTTCTTTAGAGATAGGGTCTGAACAAGTTAGTAGGTCTATAGAAAATTCTATCTCCCTTCTTGGGGGTAATTCAGGTATTTCATTAACAAACACATCTCTGAAATCATGCAGAACAACAAAATCCTCCAAGTTGGGTTTATTTTCTTTTTCTAACATGTTTTTTACTTGGATGGCATAAACTTGACAACCCTTTCTCATGCATTTTTGGAATTGCATTGCTGAAATCTGTCTAATTGAGACAATGCCCTTACATTTCCTATGTTATCAATGCTAACATAGCATTTTTCCAAATGGCAAGGTTATTACATTTACCTGTTCCAACGATAAATTACCATGACCTTATATTACAATAACATTGCAAATACGTAACGATCACCTTACATCTTGTACATTACCAATACAATAAAACTACAATAACATTATCCTAAAACAATAACAACCTCAGATTTTACATCATAATATCCTTGCAATTAAATAACCATAAAATTTCATTACAACAGTAATACTCTTACCTATTAAAATAACAATATATCACAGTTGCATATTTCCTAAACAATACATTCAATAACATTACCTTCATGTATTACAATAACAATAAAAATCCTTTTTAAACTCTTCCTAAATTAAATTGCCATGGAAATTATATTAATTGAGAGAGGAAAGTAAATGTTGTTGAACCAATATAAGTTAACACATAAAAGAGCCTCTCTACCATTACCATCTAAAATTTACATTTAACGCATTAGTTGGAGCAAGTCTGAAGGGATTAACAGTGAATAATGAAAATTAGCATTCTGTAATTGTTAGCATTAATGTTATCATCTCATTACATTAACATTCCAAGCAATAAAAGCATTGAGGATTCACGACCATCCACTTGCCGATTAAGGAATAAAGATTTGCAATAAGAGATAACGATGGTGAGAACATAACGGAATTCAGGAAATCGATTGGCAGCTAACCATAAGGCTAGTAACTCGCGCGACAAGTATCAGAAAACCAAAAGATGGTGAGGTGTCATAGTCTGTCAAGGTGGTTTTTGCAGCCGGTAGGAGGTTAATACAGTAGCAGAGGGAGGGTGCATGCAACATCTACAGAGAGGCGCACTTAAGTTGCAAAGGTGAAAGGTAGCTGGTTTACTTTACTACGGCAGAGGCAAACAAATCGGTTCCACACAATGGCAGGGCAAAAATGAAGTTATATATATATATATAT
>ML778837.1:394688-405928 GCA_009831015.1 Picea engelmannii
GGCAGAGATATGTATTCACCAGAAATGCATAGATTGGAGTGGTTAAAAATGCGTGGGTATCTTTCCCCCAAATCGGATAGAATTAAAAAACCAACACGCAGAGATTTAGTGGCCAAAAATTGTGGGGGTAACCTCCGCCAAATCCCAGAGAATTTATAACACCATACTCAGAGATTACAAACAAAAATACAGAGCATTATAACAGTAAAAATACAGTGATATCCCAACAAAAATGCAGAGAATTTCTAATAGCAAAAATGCAGAGATATACAACAAAACACAATGAATTACCAACACAAAAGGCAGAGGTTAAGGTTGAAAACCGGGGGTATCCTCCAGCAAATTATAACACAAAACACAAAGAAATATACGCCCAACAACTCAGCGAATTACACACCAAAAATTGCAGAGAATTGCGTTGAAAACCATGGGTATCCTACAACGATTTACCACATGCAAGAATTGCAGAGAAATACAAACATAAGGGTGCAGAGATGGGCATTGAAATACAGTCAACGAATCTAGGTGGATTTAAAATTTTGTTGGTACCATCGGTTATCAATCATTATGAATTTTTTTTAAAATCGTTGGTGGTACATCTATGGATTTCAGACCATAAATAAAAATCTATCAACAAAGCCGATCTAATAAGGTCAACAGTGCTGATATGATTCCATCCAATGGTGGCCTCTACTATTTTGGATAATGCTGTCTAACTATGTAGTCCATAAATATAAATGATGCAAATGCAGCTAACACGCAAAAATATTAACTGGAGCGCTATCATAATGACATAGATTAAAGCCTAGAATGAAAGGTTGGCAGTCTAAAAAGTGAGAAAACCAAGGGTAAGTTCGTTGGGTATTTTCGTCAATGAAGACATTAACATGCAGAGGATAAGGTTAGGTTGCAGAAGGGATAACCATACGTAAAGGCAAACGAGCGCTAGAATTCGAAATGACCATCAACCAACGGAAGAAAATCAACAGAAATAGTTGTTTAATGCTATGGATGTAATAGATAAAGTATAAATTAATTTTTGTTTCATCCGTAACCGAATTACAACAGCTGGGTTAACGTTTTTTTTTATTTTTTCTTTACAAAAATACAATTATAATCGCTGAAGTAAATAAAAATGCATTCTACTCTACCCAATTAAAAGAGCATACTGTTGCCTTATTGCCCGCCTCGAATGACGTCCCGCACTCCGTGTCGCTCCTGCTTGCCGACCGCCGAGACTACACTGGTACCTCCCAGCCAATCGCTAGGGGTACTCTGCTTCCCCCTGAGCCCCCTGAGCCACAAATGGGCCACACACTATCCAGATGGTACGTCTAGCTCCAAGCTCGCATCACAAGGCCGAGCTACCGATCCTATCCGAGCTAGAAAATCCCAACTTCCCACAAGTAATCCGTCAAGTCACAATTCCGACAATGTAACATTACGCTAACAGTCGATCCCCTACTTCCTCCTCCTTCCTCTCTTTTATAGAGTTTTAGAACTTCCAAACTTTCCCTAAATCTCTTTTAATTTAAGTTTTAATGAAAATCTTCTAAAAATTCTCCATCGTACAAGTGTCATTCATCCCCCACTTTCCTCCAAAATTTATTCTCTTTAATTTATTAATTGTCTCATTTCCCTCACCCACCTAAAGTTGCTCCTAAATTTACTCCTAGGTGTCCCTAGATCCCCTTACAGGTTTAAATACTTTCCCTAAAAGGACGTTGCTAATTTAGTTCAATTTAGAAGGTTCTTTATTGCAGATTCTTTACTAAGTTGACCTCACTTTTTACCATAAGGTCCCTTCTTTCCTTTATTATGTTTCCTCCATTCCTTAGTTTCCTAATTTTTATTATTCCCTTCTTTCCCCTTTTTATTAGAGCCAAAATGGCAGTTGCACTATTTACTCTTTTCCTTTTATTATTAAATTAATATCTTTTTACATTTTCACAAGTCAAATAATTTATTTCTTCTTTACAATTTTAAATCCACTGATTTTAATTAAATTCTTACTCTCTTCATTTTACCCTAAAATTTTTATAAAGACTAAAACTATTACCTAAGTGGTTTTTAGTTTAAATTTTTGTTTTTATTTTTACAGGGTCTTTTTCTTAAGGTTAGACAAAATTTTACCCTAGAGAAGTTTTAGACTTGGGAATTAGATTCTGGACTAGGCGACATTTAATTAGGGAAGTTGTTTAAGAATTTCTTAATGTGTTAAGTGTCTTAGGGCCATCTAGGTTTGTTCCTTCGTCAACATCAATGCAACGTGCCTTTTAGGACGCACCATGTGCTCCAAGGGTGCCACTCGCCTCGTTTGTTTATTTTGCGCGACGTTCCCTTCAGGATGCACCATGTGCTCCAAGGGTGCCACTTGCCTCTTTTGTTTCTTTTGTGCGACGTGCCCTTCAGGATGCACCATGTGCTCCAAGGGTGCCACTCGCCTCTTGAATAATTGGTAGACATCAATAACCCCTGGAGTCAATACTCCGCCAAGTGAACTTATGTGAGACTAAGGGATTCTAAGGAATAAGGCCCCCGCCTTATTGCATGCCCCTTAGATTCATCATGAGCGACTGTCGCAGTCTTCCCTCACGACATCGTGGATCCTCTCGAACTAAATAATCGTTAACCTACAGTTCGAGCCACAGCGGGAGTGCTAGTAGGCTGTGGTAGGGCTGTTGTCAACACCTCTCCCTCAACCTCTCTGGTAGTCATGTGTGGCCCCTTTACTCCATATGTGAGTCTGGTCGACAAGCTATCGTCAGCCTGCATCATCAACAATCATGTCAGAACATGTCCACATCATATCATCAAATCAAATGTAATATCATAGTAAATAAATCAACCCAAATAGCACACTCCCTGATTCAATCCGGAGTCCAAGGGGTTCCATCGATGCCTCTGCATCCTTAAGTTCCAAAACCCTACACACTCAGTAAAACAGAGTCAATAGCACCTGCCTATTTCAATGCAGTAAAACATCATGTCATCTATCATAACACATCATAATCAAGGACAAATGTTTTAATATCATAATAGTCTGGATCACTTGCGAACAAGTGTCCTCAAAGAATAAGTTTTCTCAGTGTGCCAGAGCGGGATGTTATATACACCCCTCTTGGTATAAACTTCATCCCGAAGTTTCATAGTATAAATGCTGAAATAAGTGTATCATAGTATCATATGTCTATCTATCAAACAAAAATGGAAACTACTGGTGCATATCATATGCGTCCTCCCAGGTCGCCAAGTGCGGACTATAATTGTCCCACTGGACCTTGACCTGATCTATCGTTCGACTTCATAATTATCGAACACTATGATCTAAGATACGGACCGACTCAACCATGAGTGCTCCCTCGTCCAATACCTGCAAGGAACTCATGTCAATAATATGCGTAGGATCACTAATATAATGTCTCAAAACAGATACATTAAAAACATCGTGCATATGCCTCAAAGAATCAGGCAAGGCAAGTTGATAGGCCACGGGCCCCTTTCTCTCCACAATCTTGAAAGGTCCCATGAACCTAGGAGAGAGTTTAGCTCCCTTGCCAAACTTGATCAAACTCTTATGAAATCTAACCCGTAAGAAGACTCAATCGCCGACCTCGTAACTACGGTCGACTCAGTGTGCATCGACATAACTCTTCTGTCGATCTTGCGCTTCTTTACTCCTTTGTCTTATGGTTTTCATTTTTCTTCCATTTCTTGGATCACTTCTAGTACCACCAAGACCCTATCCTCAAGCTGATCCCAACTCAAGGGCGTCCGACACGGTCTCCCATAAAGAAACTCGAAAGGCGCCATCTTAATGGTGCTCTGGTAACTGTTGTTGTAAGCGAACTCCACTAGTGGCAAGAATTCTTCCCAACGCTTTTTTTGGTCCATCACGTACATGTGAAACATGTCTTCCAAGGTTTGGTTCGTTTGTTTTGTCTGCCCATCAATCTCTAGGTGATACGCAGTACTAAAGTTAAGTTGGGTTCCCAAGGCCTCTTGGAAACTCGTCCAAAATCGTCCAGTAAACACCGATCCTCAATCGGATATAATCCTGTTAGGCATGCCATGTAGACTCACAATCTCACTGATGAAAACTCTCGCTATGCCAGGTGCCTGATACGTTGTACGCATAGGAATAAAGTGAGCACTCTTCGTCAGACTATCTACTACTACAAAAATCGAGTCATGTCTCCTTGCCGTCAGTGGCAATCCAACAATAAAATCCATCGAAATAACCTCCCATTTTGATTCTGGGATGGTATGTGGTTGAAGTAATCTTGTTGGGTGTCTATGTTCAGCCTTTACCTACTGACACTCTAGACATCTGGCCACATAGTTGACTATGTCGGCCTTCATTCACTTCCAGAAGAATAAGGGTTTAAGGTCTACCCTCATCTTCGTGACTCCCGGGTGAGCCATGTAAACTGCTCTATGAACCTCGCTCAGGATCAACATCCTCAACTCGTCGTTTGGCGGTACGTAAATCCAACTTTTAAACCTCAATAAACCATCGCTATCAAATGAAAATCCCTCGTATCGTGGTACCATCATTGTGTCTTGTCCGATAAAACCCTCGACCACCTTGTACCAGTCATCATCACGTTGTAAAGTGAGAATCTTCTCACGTAGATTAGTCTGAAGAGGCAACACCGAAAATATGTGTGGTCTCTGACTCAAAGCATCTTCCACTCGGTTAACTATTCCCTTTATGTAAGTAATCTCAAAGTCGTACTCGCTAAGCAATTCCGACCAATGTCGTTGTCGCGTGTTCAGGTTGCTTTGTGTAAAAATGTGTTGTAGTCCACAATGATCAGTCTTTAGTTCAAATTTTCATCCAACAAGGTAGTGTCTCCAAACCTTCAAGGCATATACGATGGCTAATAACTCCAAATCGTGTGTCGCGTAGTTCTCCTCATGCCTTCTCAATTTCCTCGAAATGTAAGAAATCACTCGTCTGTCTTGTATCAAGACTCCGCCTAAACCTTCCTTGGATGCGTCTGTGCATACCAAGAAGTCTGCGTCCATGTCAGGGACCTTTAGTATCAGTGCTGTTATCAACAACTCTTTAAGCCTCCGAAATGCTTCCGCGCATTTCTCGGTCCAAACGAACTTCTTATTTTTCTTCTGCAATTCTGTGATCAGATTTGTTATCTTCAAAAATCCCTCGACAAACTATCGATAGTATCTTTCTAAACCCATAAAGCTACGCACTTCTGTGACATTTATCGGTGCAGGCCATTCCATAATAGCCTCAAATTTGGCTAGATCCACGGCGATGCCTTCATCGAAGATGGCATGCCCTAAGTAGTGAATCTTCAATTGATAAAAAGAGCATTTGGACAATTTCCCATAGAGTTTGTGCTCTCGCAGACACTGTAGTACGAAGCGCAAGTGATCATCATGATCCTCTGTCGTATGAGAGTAAATCAAAATATCGTCAATGAACACTTGGACGAACTTGTCCAAGTACTCGCGGAACACCCCGTTCATCAAACTCATAAATACTCCTGGTGCATTTGTCAGTCCAAACGGTAAAACAGTAAAATCGTAATGTCCAAATCGCGTCTTAAAGGCGGTCTTAGGGAAATCATCCTCCTTGATCCGTAGCTCGTGATACCCTGATCGTAAATCGATCTTGGAGAACACCGTCACACCCTTCATTTGATCGAACAGATCATCAATTCTCGACAAGGGACATTGATTCTTGATCGTGGCCTTGTTCAGTTGACGATAGTCAATGCAAAGCCTCCACGATCCGTCCTTCTTTCATATGAAAATAACCGGTGCACCCCACGGTGACACACTAGGACGTATCAGTCCTAGGTCCAACAACTCCTTCAGTTGCATTTTCAACTCTTGTAACTCTGAGGTCGACATCCGATAATGCGTTCTTGCTATCAGTTCAGTACCCGATTTTAGGTATATAGTAAACTCCAACTCCCTTTCTAGTGGCATCCCAGGTAACTCCTCTGGAAATATGTCTGCAAATTCCTTCACCACCGGAAGGTGCTCAAGACCTTCCGCTACTCCCTTCTCGTTTAACACAAGGATCGCATAAATCTTGCACCCCTTGCGCATACTCTTCCATAACTGTAAGGAAGAAACAAACCTCAGGGAAACTCCTTGATTCCATCCTACAATCACATGTCTCTGTCCCTTGTCATCGATCAAGCTCAACCGTTTTGTCTTACAGTTGAGTATCGCCTCATGCGATTCCAACCAATCCATACCAATTATGACATCATAAGATCCTAAGATCATGACATAGAATTTGGTTCTCGTGAAAAACTCTCCCAGGTTAAGGGCACATCCCGTAAACTTTCCTCCAACCTTCTATTTGGCTCCTGAAGCCATCTCTACGAAGCTAAAATCGTCCTTTTTGAATGCCTTTACCTTAATCCTTTTTAGCATTGCACCAGAAATGAAACTCTCAGTAGCACCAGGATCTATCAAAACACTAAGGGTCTGGTCAGCGATGGTACCTGTCGTCTCAAGCATAGTCGATTGGTGCTCTGCCTGGTGGTTATTCACTGCTGCATGAATCCGATGGGCTTTGCCCATATCTCCCACTGTAGTGGGTTCGACTGATCTGGACACTCTGGTCCTCTCCATAGGATAGTTGCGCTGGTAGTGTGGCTCCCCACATTTCCAACACCCCTTCTTCGGCCCAATAGTCCTGGTACCCAAAGTGGAAGACGATGACCCACCGGCCTGGAACCCTGGTCTGTTATGTTGAACAAGCCTAAACTACTGCTGCTGTGGGCGATGCTACTGCTGATGTTGTGGTCCCTGATAAGGTGTCTGTTCCTAAGGAGGTGGTTGTCGGGGTGTAGTGAAAGTGGATCCCCTCTGGAAGCCACGATATCTCGGCGTTTGTCTCACTGGTGTCTGGTGCTGCGGTGTTCCAGATGAACCCTGCCCTGCTAGTCTCGCTGGAGTCCTAGTCTGACCTCCACTGATAAGCTCTTCCTCGACTATGAGGGCCTTCTAGATGACATCATGCAAGGTTTGAGGCATCAAAATCATAACCTTTGTACGCAGGATGACGTTAAGGCCAAACACGAACATGTTGACCTTAAGTTTCTCCGTGTTAAGGTGCGAAGCATACCAGAGCATCTCCATAAAATGTGCCTCATACTCTGGCACCGTATGACCTCCCTGTCATAAGGCATTGAACTCATTGAGTTGACACTCAATGAATTCCTCTGAAAGGTACCTCTCTCAGAACCGTTCCTTGAACAGTTCCCATGACACGTCTTCGACGACCATGTTCAGCTACGGTAGGAGCGTCTTCCACCATAGAAGGGTGCTCCCCTTCAGTTGAAATACTGCCATGTGGACCTTCATGTTGGAGGTATAATCGCGAAGTGTGAAGCACATCGCAATGTTCTCCAACCATGCCTCGGTGGATGCGCCATCTGGGGCACCAAAGAACTCGAGAAATTTGACTTTCTCGAGTTCACATTGAATGCTACCAGTAACGACCAGTGCGCACAGTGGAACCTCAGCGGGTGCCAACACCCTGGCCTCATCTTTGTCCAAACGGTTGATCAGTGCCTTAGACATGCACTGAAAAGATCTCATCATCCCGACAACATCGCCAACTACTATCTGCTCCAGTCTGAGAACCTGCTCGTCTCCTTGGGTGTTAGACCTCTCAGGTGTGGATGCTACTGGAGGCGTCGCACCCCCTCCCTGAGCACCCCGTCATCTGCCTCCGCGGTGTCCTCTAACCATGATTACCTACACGCACACAATCAATTCGATCAACAATAGTATAATTAAATCATGTAAAAAAAATCCGTAGCGATCCCAAGTCGCGGATCGAACCCACTCTGATACCATATGTAATGAAGCCCCTCATTAAGACAACAAACTTCTTATAACAAGTGCAATTTTTATTTTTTTTTAAAGTGTGTGCGCAAGTGTACAAGGGAAACAAACACATTTGACTCTGCATCGCCACCTGACAACGAACAAGATGCAAACCACGACGAACACCACAAGACAACATAAGGCGCACAACAAGTAACTGCAAGCATTAAACGACAATCAATCGACTATAAAAAGACTGACTCCCCACCCGTCCTACCCTGCAATGGTTAGGACCTCCAAGACACATAAGAAATGCTCAAGCCGAGGTTCCCATCGATTTTAACCATTTAAGGTCTCAGGGATGGCGACTGTTCTGAGGAACATGGAGGTATCTACATCCCACCTGACACAAGCAGACCAAACAACTAAACGATTACCAACAAGTACAACAAAAATCAAAGAACAACCACGTCCTCTACGGAAGGCGCAAGTTAGAAGGACAATGACCATAACCAACCATTAATTAAGACTCAACATTACCTATGACTCAATTGGCAACCAGTACAGATCAATCACTTCGTTTAATTTCCATCAGTCGATGAGTTACCAGCCCAACCTTAAAATGAGTGCATATAATAAATTGATAAATCTAAATCACAATAATTTATTGCACTTAGTTTAAGGACCTTACCCTTTTTTTATTGAAAATATAACAGAATTAAAATGTCCTTACAATAAATTAACCTTACCATTACTTTTTATACTACAACAACATTTTAAACAAATGACAATGTCCTTACATTTCCTATGTTATCAATGATAACATAGCATTTTTCCAAATGGCAATCTTATTACATTTACATGTTCCAACGATGAATTACCATGACCTTATATTACAATAACATTGCAAATACGTAATGATCACCTTACATCTTGTACATTACCAATACAATAAAACTACAATAACATTATCCTAAAACAATAACAACCTCAGATTTTACATCATAATATCCTTGCAATTAAATAACCATAAAATTTCATTACAACAGTAATACTCTTACCTATTAAAATAACAATATATCACAGTTGCATATTTCCTAAACAATACATTCAATAACATTACCTTCATGTATTACAATAACAATAAAAATCCTTTTTAAACTCTTCCTAAATTAAATTGCCATGGAAATTATATTAATTGAGAGAGGAAAGAAAGTGTTGTTGAACCAATCTAATTTAACACATAAAAGAGCCTGTCTACCATTACCATCTAAAATTTACATTTAACGCATTAGTTGGAGCAAGTCTGAAGGGATTAATAGTGAATAATGAAAATTGGCATTCTGTAATTGTTAGCATTAATGTTATCATCTCATTACATTAACATTCCAAGCAATAAAAGCATTGAGGATTCACGGCCATCCACTTGCTGATTAACGAATAAAGATTTGCAATAAGAGCTAATGGTAGTGAGAACATACCGGAATTCAAGAAATTGATTGGAAGCTAACCATAAGGCTAGTAAGTCATGCGACAAGTTTCAGAAAACCAGAAGATGGTGAGGTTCTAGAGTCTGCCAAGGTGGTTTCCGCAGCTAGTAGGAGGTTAATACAGTAGCAGAGGGAGGGTGCATGCAACATCTACAAAGATGCATGCTTAAGTTGAAGAGGCGAAAGGTAGTTGGTTTACTTTACTGTGGCAGAGGAAAACAAATCGGTTCCACACAGTGGCAGGGCAAAAATGAATTTATATATATATTTTCAATACAGTGGCAGAGATATGTATTCACCAGAAATGCATAGATTGGAGTGGTTAAAAACACGTGGGTATCTTTCCCCCAAATCACACAGAATTAAAACACCAACATGTAAAGATTTAGTGGCCAAAAATTGTGGAGGTAACCTCCGCCAAATCGCAGATAATTTATAACACCATACTCAAAGATTACAAACAAAAACGCAGAGCATTATAACAGTAAAAACGCAGTGATATCCCAACAAAAACGCAGAGAATTTCTAACAGCAAAAACGCAGAGATATACAACAAAACACAACGAATTACCAACACAAAAGGCAGAGGTTAAGGTTGAAAACCAGGGGTATCCTCCAGCAAATTATAACACAAAACACAGAGAAATATACGTCCAACAACTCAACGAATTACACACCAAAAATTGCAGAGAATTACGTTGAAAACTGTGGGTATCCTACAACGATTTACCACACGCAAGAATTGTAGAGAAATACAAAGATAAGGGTGCAGAGATGGGCGTTGAAACACAGTCAACAAATCTAAGCGGATTTAAAATTTTGTTGGTACCATCGGTTATCAATCATTATGATTTTTTTTTTAAATCGTTGGTGGTACATCTATGGAATTCAGTCCCCAAATAAAAATCTATCAACAGAGCCGATCTAATAAGGTCAACAGTGCTGATATGATTCCCTCCAACGGTGGCCTCTACTATTTTGGATAATGTTGTCTAACTATGTAGTCCATAAATATAAATGATGCAAATGCATCTAACACACAAAAATAGTAACTAGAGCGCTATAATAATGACATAGATTAAAGCCTAGAATGAAAGGTTGGCGGTCTGAAAAGTGAGAAAACCAAGGGTAAGTTCATCGGGTATTTTCGTCAACGAAGACATTAACATGCAGAGGATAAGGTTCGGTTGTGGAAGGGATAACCATACGTAAAGGCAAAACAATGCTAGAATGCGAAATGACCATCAACCAACTAAAGACAATCAACAAAAGTAGCGGTTTAATGTTATGGATGTAATAGATAAAGTATAAATTAATTTTTCTTTCATCCGTAATCGAATTACAACAGCTGGGTTAACGATTTTTTTTTTTTTTTACAACAATACAATTATAATCGCCGAAGTAAATAAAAATGCATTCTACTCTACCTAATTAAAAGAGCATACCGTTGCCTTGTTGCCCGCCTCGAATGACGTCCCGTGCTGCGTTCCTCTCCCGCTCGCTGACCGCCGAGACTACACCGGTACCTCCTAGCCAATCGCTAGGGGTAATCTTCTTCCCCCTTAGCCCTCCGATCCGCAAAGGGGCCACACACTATCCATATGGTACGTCTAGCTCCCAGCTTGCCTCGCAAGGCCGAGCTACCACTCCTATCCGAGTTGGAAAATCCCAACTCCCCACAAGTAATCGGTTAAGTCACAATTCCAGCAGCGTAACGTTACGCTAACAATCGATCCCCTACTTCCTCCTCCTTCCTCTCTTTTATAGAGTTTTAGAACTTCCAAACTTTCCCTAAATCTCTTTTAATTTAAGTTTTAATGAAAATATT
Source organism: Picea engelmannii (assembly GCA_009831015.1). NCBI lineage: Eukaryota > Viridiplantae > Streptophyta > Pinopsida > Pinales > Pinaceae > Picea > Picea engelmannii. The sequence continues at coordinate 405,828 of ML778837.1, forward strand.
CTAAAAATTCTCCATCGTACAAGTGTCATTCATCCCCCACTTTCCTCCAAAATTTATTTTCTTTAATTTATTAATTGTCTCATTTCCCTCACCCACCTAGA